>VOPJ01007513.1:0-20465 GCA_014673585.1 Semibalanus balanoides
TCGTCATAACGAAGTCATCGTCATTGTCTTGGGTTGGTCTCAACGCTGAATTAAATTAATATAGCATTTATATCCTCTATAAGGCCAACCACCTTGATTTTTAGGTTTTATCAGGCAAGCCAGAACAAAATCGGTGAGGCGCTAACTAAATACATATTACAACATGGAAATAATATTCAAAAATGCTTCAAAGGCTGAAATACATGCAGAAAAAATGATATTATAAGTTTTGTCGTCATTTCAGCCGACCCCCTCAATAATTTTCTGTGACGCCCCTTCGAGTTGGTATGAGATAAACGTTACCATCACTTAGGTGTGTTTATGCTACGGAAATCGCCTTATTGTGTGCTCTTTGGGTAAGTGTTTTTTTATTCTCCAAAAAATGTGTTTTTTTACAACAAAAAAGAACACGAAAAAGTGATTTTGTTCTACAAAGAATTAGTTTAACCCCAAAAGTGCATTGTTTAATCTCGAATGCCAAAATAGGTTGACCAGCCAAAATCCACGGGAAAAAATTGGGGTTTTTGTCACAAAAAGATGCCCCACGGAGAGAGTCTGGATCCGCCCAGCCCCCACCAAGTGTTTGGCATTCCTAAGTGATGACGTCACTAAAGTCCTGGCCCGTGGCCTTCAACATAAGAACCAACGGGGAATGGCGATTTTTCGGGATGATCTCCTGAAGACCCTACTGGGAAAATGTTGTCTTGCCATATCTTTATGGATTCGTGGAGATGTACAGATTCCAGAAAATGGGTCAGTTTGGTCAAATAGCCTCATTTGAAAATCCGCTATCCTTCAGCATTAGTGCACTCTTGGCCGTATATAGTGCAGCCATAGGCTTGTTCATGTTCATGTTCATGTTCATGTTCATGTTCATGTATTACAGGAGCGTCCACATAGTGGTTATTCTGCACCTGGTCATATCTAACATGGCTATTGATGCAGCACACACACACACACGCACATATACAGTGGAGGCGATGCAGTCGGTTTCTTAACTATTCAAAACAGCCAAGAGCGCGCGGCGCGAGCGGGTATGGGCGGCTTGCCGCTGGCCAGTCTGTTCCATGGCGCCCGGCGGCCAGCCCGGTACGGAACTGCTGCTGGTTGCGTTTAGCCGGACGCGCGGCAGATGCAGAGAGCGACGCCATCCGACACAGCCCGAGTCTGACGTTGGAGAATCGGCACAGCGTCAGCAGAAAAGAGCACCCAGGAGCGTGGGGCGACTCGCGTAACAATGCAGCGCCCTGTGCACGTTCAAGCATCACGCCTGGTGGTACGCAGTTCCGACACTCTTGCATCGCAAGTGTTTAGAGCAAGGAGAATATATGGTCGAGCGGCGCGCACCACTCACGAAGCTGCAGCAAGTTATAATTCTCTGCACTCTACCTAAGTGGCAGCTGCGGCCGCTCCACCACCAGACAGACAGGCAATAGAGGAATGTGCGGACAAGGACGTGAACTTGGACTAGAGCTTTCAAATATCGGGAGTGCAATGGGCGTATTTTTAAAGGGACACGATAATAGCTTGCAGCGCGGAACGATTAAGAGATATGGGCGCTCCCAAGGTGAGATGCCTGGTCAAGGAGTACAACCCAGTACCTCACTGAGGATGAGGGTAGCATATCTGAGCCAGAAGTGGTAATGTTGAACGTTGTTGGTCCTTTTTTCAAAGAGGGTTTGTGCGACCAGCATGAAATCTGTCTTTTTGGGGTTCATTTTTAGGCTATTAGACTGAAACCAGTTTTATAGGCATTGAATGGACTCTTCTACACGGGCTTTTAGGATGGAGAGACTGACGACATCAGGAGTGGCAGAGTCAAGAAGTTGTGTGTCGTCGGCGTAGGATAATAGGCGGCCGTGGGGAAGGAAGTTGGATAGGTCATTGATGAAAATGGAGGAAAGAATTGGGCCCGGACTAGCCGATTCGCCTGGGTACCATGGGATAGGGTAGAGTGATCGAGCCACCGCTTACACGTCCTGTCTCCGACACTCAGTAGTCTAAACCACTTCCGAGGACCCACGCCCGCTAGCTTACTGAGAAGGACGCTATGATCGACACTATCGAAGGCTTTGCTGAGGTCGATCGTCATAATCGAAGCGACATGGCCGTTGTCGACAGGCCTTGCCAGCCATTCAACAGCGTCGATCAGAGCGTCCTCTGTCGAGTGGCATGGCCGGTAGGCATATTGTAATGGTGTCAGTACACGGTTGTTAAGTAGGTAAGAGCTGAGCTGCGAGCAGACGACCTTCTCCGCGATTTTCGATAGAACAGAAGTATGAAATCGGGCGCGAAAGTTGTTGAGGTCAGACCGATCGCCCGACTTAAACACCGGGGTGACGCGTGCAATCTTCCAGGCAGAGGGAAAAGTACATGACGATATAGAGAAGTTGATCACATGATGATAGCCGAATACAGGGAAACACTTCTTGACAGCAAGGAGAGGCACACCGTCAACACCAACAGCCCTCGACGCACTCATCTTCCCGATTGCAGTTGAAAGCTCCGGCAGAGTGGCTGGTTGCAGGGTGAGAGCTGAGGCACAGGACACGGTGCGTGGCGCATCCAACTGGAGTCGTACCGCTCTGGCGCGCCCTGCCGCTGTGCCTCCGCTGCGATACGAGACCCGACGGCAGCGAAAAGTGGGCGTTGACCTCGTCTGCTGGTTGTGTTGTTCAGGTTCATCATCAGGTGTAGCGCGACTTTTTGGCGGCTTCATTGCGCAAACTGCTAAGCGGCTCAGAGATCACGGCGCCTCGCTCAGCAGATTCATTGCAGCAGGTAACGAGCGACGCGCGAGAGTGACGAGTCCTTCACTGTGGGCTGTTTCGACACCTGCTGGTACGTGCGGGTGCCTCGGCGTGCGGCAGTGCTCCAAGCCTCGCGGCGCAGTCGCGCTCCTTCAATGGCTGCAGAGACGTGCACGTCACCACGTGCAAGCCACCGGGACAGCCGGTCGGGGGACGTCACGGTGGTGGTCGGGCAGTGGACGGTTTACTGCAGTATTCCATCGTCATGCAAGCGTCCACCTTGTCATATCGACCATGCCAGTGGCGTAGAGCGCTCCCCAGTCCGCGGAGGCAGAGCAGGGCTCAGGTTGAGCGCGTCCCAGTTTAAGCGCGTTCGCACGGCCGATGGTGGTGGTGATTGGTCGTGCGGCCGCTCACTTGGGGACGGGAGCACAGAGCAGCACCGGCTGGTGATCTGCCACGGGCTCTGGGAGAACATTAATTAAGTTACAGAGGCCCGTCACGTTGGTGACTATCAGGTCCAGTAGTGTCGGTGTCGGATGGAGGTGGGTAGGCTTGTCTACCAGCTGTTCAGTATCAGTGACGTCATGACCTGCCTAACCTTATGTTCTAGTAACCTTGGATCCGCTAGTTCCCCCCCCAACCGAGCAGCTGGATCCGCCTCTGGATGGGGCATCTTTGAAGCATGAAGCCTTCCTTAAATGACAGGGAATGCAAAAATATATGTTTCCCCTCTGCCCAACGATAGGAAATGCGACTGCCCCTATGCCCCCTCCCCCTTGGCGCTGCCCTTCCAAGAGACAGAACGGCCGGGAAACAGAGAGGTCTGGAGACAGATTTCTCACGACAGACTCTGAGACGGACGCCACTATCAGCGCGTGACTTCCTGTACGCCAGCGCTACCGACGGCGGATGTCACAGCGTCAGTCGTCAGTCGTCAGTCGTCAGTCGTCAGTCGTCAGTCGTCAGTCGTCAGTCGTCAGTCGTCAGTCGTCAGTCGTCAGTCTTCCTCGCGTCATACCCCAGCGGTGGTATACCCGCAGCCGTGCGGTTACCCCGGCCGCCGGCGGTAACCGGAGCGTGAGCTGCTCTGAGCGGGAAAGGATGTGATTACTGGCAAACTGGATGAGGCAATGCTGGAATTGTCAACCCGGCGGAAAATACAGCATTGCTGGTTGTCACAAATAAAATTATTCAGACGGAGTGAGTGAGGCCGCGAAGCGGCCTCACTAACGTAGTCTTACAGATGGGCCCAAATCCGACTCCATCGTGCTTTGCTTGCTTGCTTTGCTCGCTTGCTTGCGTGGGTTTCCGGGATAACTACGTTTCACTGCACTGATTATGCCAAGTTTACACTGATTAATTTATCGTAAAATAACACACTGGTAATAGGCTCAGTGAAAAAATTTTAACACAACTGAAGAACTCTCACCACCATAGCTAAAAAATTGAATATCGGTTTACATGGGCGGATAAGCACGTGCTTTGACTTCGAATTCACCTCGCAGGTGAGATCAGAAATAAAAATAACTAAATGCCACAGAAAGGCGCAGGTAAGTGTTGTTTTACTATTGCATCAAACAACAATGCTTTTGCCTATCAGTTGCCGGACACAAATGAAATAACTCGCTCCGTCTGCTTCATGCCATGCATGCCTTACTAGTGTAGGTACTAACTTGATTCATGCAAACCAATTTGGGGTTTCCGATGTTAACTAGCGGGCGAACTTGACAGAACGTATACGGTTTATTAATGATTAAATGCGTCATTTTCAGACGATTTCTGGTTTATGGTGGTGGCATGGTGGGAGAGGGATGGCCCAATGGCGCCTTAATCCGCCTATAGTTGAAGTCGAATATCGGAATACGGTTTCACCAGGTGAAAAAAAAACAGTGGTATACCATTTTGTTATTAATTTATACCATAGATCAATGGTGCTCACTGGGGAAAATAAATGTGTGATCATGGGCGTCGCCACAACATTTTCAGTGCAGGGGACAGTTAGCAGGACGACGAAAGAGGGTGCAGGGGGAGCAGCTTCCCCTCACCCAAGAAGTTTGGGTTCAAACATAGGTTTAGCTCTCTCAGAAGTTTGTAAGAAAGCCCTTAGTGACCAGAAAATATTTAATTGACCAGAAAATATTAACAAATACCTATCAGAGGGCAGGGGCGTAGCTTTTCCAGAAACATTGGAGGGGGTAGGCGGCTGAACTGGAAAAAAATCGCTTGAAGTGCCATCAAAATCCACAAAATACATATTTCTCCCCGGATTTGACCCACTTTTTTCGTCAAAGTTGGGGGGCTGAGGCCCGGTTGGGAGGGGGCTGAAGCCCCCATTCGAATGGGAACATACACTCCTACCAGAGGGTCCTGAATGTGCCCTTGGTCAGCCTGAGAGTTTTTGGGTCGGCCCTCAGTTGTCCTGAGGGAGTCCTCCGTCGGTATGAGATAGCCATTGTCAGTGGCGGCGAAAGGCATTTTCGAATGAGGGGGAAAGAAACTCAGGGGTCCCCTCGTCAAAAGAGCACGGCAAAAGGGCCACAAAAACAATGGCGCAAAATGTTATCTCCTCGGAATTAGGTCACTCAATTTTGCAGGGCCTCTAAATGGTCCCCATGTTGAAGTCTCAGACCTTCACAAAGGCCCCTCAGGTCTACCAAGGGCCCTTCAGGCCTACCGAGGGTCCCTCATGCCGACTGAGGGCCTTCTGTCAGTCTTAGAAGATCCTCAGACTGGCTGGCGGCACCACTGGGCCCTCGGTAAACTTCTTGGATGTTTTACAAATTCTTACACATTTACTCTTACAACTCTTAACTCTTGCAAATTTATGGGAGGACAAAATCATATACGTTTGACATCTCAAACTTCTTGAGTGGGGCAGCTTCCCCCTACCCCCTCTTCCACCGCCACTGGTTATCTTCCTGTTTGAGATAGTCCAGGAGGTTAAGGGGACCCTCAGTCCTAAGAGAGGGCCCTGACGTTCCGGGGGCCCTTGGATAGTGTTTCTTGCCCCCATCTGAAAATACAATTCGTCACAGCGTTCTGCAGGCTACTGCAGCGTTCTGCAGGCTACTGCAGCGTTCTGCAGGCTACTGCAGCGTTCTGCAGGCTACTGGCAGCGTTTCTGCAGGCTACTGCAGCGTTCTGCAGGCACTGCAGCGTTCGCAGGCTACTGCACGTTTCGGCAGGCTACTGCCAGCGTTCTGCAGGCACTGCCAGCGTTTCGCAGGCTACGCAGCGTTCTGCAGGCTACTGCAGCGTTCTGCAGGCTACTGCAGCGTTCTGCAGGCTACTGCAGCGTTCTGCAGGCTACTGTAGCGTTCTGCAGGCTACTGCAGCGTTCTGCAGGCTTCTGCAGCATTATGCAGGCTTCTGCAGCGTTCTGCAGGCTTCTGCAGCTTTCTGGAGGCTACTGCAGCGATCTNTATGTTCTACAGACTAGTGTCAACAACTCCACATGACCAATGTGAGTAGGCACACTCCCTTTAAGCAAAATAGCACTGCTTTAAAGATACTCAATGCTTCCCATGTAAGAGTATCTGAATGAACCATGCCAGGCGGTACACTCATCTCAGCTACGTTGCATCTGAAGGGCATTGGAATGTAGGTAGTTTGTAAACCCACATCACAAATAAAACCAGCTCCGCATTTGAGACGTTTCGCTCACCAGTATGTCGATCTGTCCGAGGTGTTTGACAGCAGCGTCGACCAGCTGCTGGCAGTACTGTTCACTGCAGACATCTCCGGCCACGGTGATCACGTGATCGGCAGCAGCCCCCGCCGACCGGCACTTGTCGGCCACCTCCTTCAGACGATCTTCGTTCCGTCCGGCCAACACCAGCTTGGCGCCCAGAGAGGCGAAGTGTTCAGCCGTGCCGGCACCGATGCCGGAGCTGGCACCTAGTCGGGACATCATGTGTAAGGTCAACACTCAACAGAACTGCCAACATTTTTACTTTGGTTCAGTATAATGTTGAGTAAACGAGAAGCTTTGGGGATGGTGTTCCTAAGGCTGGAAGGGTATAAATGTTGAACATTCAGCAAGTGTTATGCAATTATGTTAGGAAGCAAATCAAGCGTAGTAAATTGTTCACATCATGTTGTTCCTCATTGGCACAACCTGTGACTCATGGCAGCGGTCGTGCCATAATCATTAGATGACATTGGCAATGGGAAGTGGGCAGACCATGCCCACGCCAAGTATGTTGAGAGTAAAAAAAAAAATATATTGAATTTTGCCAGCTAGCCGGTGTTCCCATCAGATAATGACCAACGGATCATCAAAAGCGCAAACAGCTCCGTTTAGCAAATAGCACATGGGTCCTGCTCATGACCTCATAACTCTGTACTTTCAAAGATTTGAGACTGAACTTATGTCACATTTTTAGTGAATAAAATGGACTCAAATGTCAGAAATTTGTTCAACACTTGCAAATAATTTGTATCTCCGGGACCAGGTCACAAAATGCAAATTCCAACACTGCCTCAGGCTGAGGACAGGGGTAATTTTAACCAGTCTAGGGCCCTTAGACCAGAGTCTGGGCACTCCAAGACCAGCCAAGGGCTCCCTAGATTCCAGAGGACCCATCGTTCGTCCATGAGGCCCTCTCTGGTCTCCAGAGGACACGCTCTGCCCTCTAGGGGCCATCTGGTTTCCAGAGGGGACCCTCTGCCTATTAAAGGGCCAATCTGGCTTCTAGATGGCTCCTCTGTGCTTTTTAGAGGACCACGATTTGCCTTCCAGAGGGCCCACTCTGGCATCCAGTGGGCCAGTTCTGACCTCCTGAAGGCCCATTCTGGACTAACTAGAAGGCCCATCTCCCTGGACTGGCTAGAAGTGACCACGTTGTATTGAAGTTCACTCTAGTCTGCTACGCGGATGCATCTGCTTCACGCCGCCCTCTGGTCACCCGCAACTTCTATCGTCTTTCTCGAGTCCTGAGCCTACACAACTGGGAGGAGCTGAGCAACAAGGAGCTGGAAGACGCCTATGAATCCTTCAAGTCGTTCCTCACCAAAGCTGTGGAAGACTGCTCAGCGAAGAGAAGCGCTCGCTCCAAAAAGAACCTCTACATGAACCGAACAGCTCTGCAGCTGAGGAAGGGGAAAAGGGAATTATGGAGCACTCAACGACGGTCCCTCGACGTCCTGGATCACGCCCGTTTCGTGAGAAGCAGGAACAAGCTGAGGACTCTGACAAGGAACCTCCGGAGGGATCATGAGTCTAAGCTGGCAGCAGTCATCAAGCAAAATCCCAAAGCCTTCTGCAGGTACGCCAACTAACGTCTTTGAATCAGATGCCGGGTTGAAGACCTTCTGGACGAAATAGAGAGCTCGCGTCCAGTAACCAAGCAAAAGCCGAAGTCTTGAGCCAGTTTTTCAGCAGCGTCTTTACTGACGAGGGAACAGAAACCCCTCCCTCCCTGCTATGCGACTTCCAGGGTCCCCCACTGGTCAATGTCGACGTCTCGCAACAGAAGGTAGAGGAAAAGTTGGCCTCCCTGAAGACAACCAGCTCGCCGGGACCAGATGCTATCCATCCCCGGCTGCTCCGCGAGTATGCGGGAGCCCTGTCGAAGCTCCTGAGTTTGCTGTTCAGGAAGTCCCTGGAATCAGGAAGGCTCCCTTCAGAATGGAAAGTAGGGAATGTAGTCCCTGTACACAATAAAGGTGGCCGACGAAACCCTGCGAACTACCGTCCCATTAGTCTTACTGCTATCCCTTCCAAGGTGCTCGAGTCGATTATCCGTGATCACCTTCTCAATCACTTCAAAGATAACAGACTGCTGCACGATACCCAACACGGCTTTCTCCCGAAGAGACCCTGTTCAAGTCAGCTGATGGACGTGATCGAAGACTGGAGTGCAGCACTGGAGGATGGGGACCCGGCCGATGTAGCGTACCTTAATTTCGCCAAGGCATTTGATACGGTGCCGCACCAGAGACTCATCTGTAAGCTGTATGCCTACGGAATCAGGGGGAAGGCTCGCTGAACTGATCCGGCCTTTCCTTGTCGGTCAGTCGTAAGAGGTTCGTGGTCCAGGGGTCAAAGTCAAAATGGGTTCCCGTCCAGCGGTATCCGCAAAGGATCGTACTAGGACCCACTCTATTCACTGATCTTCGGTTAATTGACATGCCGCGCAGGGTAGCCAGCTGTGTAAAATTATTCGCTGATGACACCAAACTCTACAGTCGTGTACCGGGACGTGATGGTCTCCTCCGAGCTGACAACGATTCCCTTGCAAGATGGTCAGAGAAGTGGCTCCTACCCTTTAATGTGGCAAAGTGTAAGGTTATGCACATTGGTTATCATAACCAAGGAGAGGCGAACAACCGTTAACGGCATGGGCACTGTAGGAGGTTTCGGAGGAAAGGGACCTCGGCATCATCATCGACGACCAGTTGAAGTTCCACTGTCAGGCGGCAGTCGCAGTCTCCACGGCATCTCAGATGCTTGCCGTTGTGAGACGTTCGTTCGCCAACATCGACGAGTTTACACTTCCGCTCCTATACAAGGCTATGGTGATTGGTGCGACCGTTCCTCGAGTACGGGAACATCGCCTGGGGTCCCTTCGGCAAAACAGAGACGCGAATGGTGGGATCCCTGAAGCATCGGCCATATTCGGAAAGACTGCGCCACCTCGGGCTCCCCTCGTTGCTCTACCGCCGCCGCCGAGGGGACATGATTGTGGGTGTTCCAGCTCTTCCATGGGAAGGCATGGACGTACCGTCGGAGATTGTTCCTGACAAGAAAACAACTCTGAGAGGACAAGAGGATACCAATGGAAGCTGCAGAAACCCGGGGCACGATCCCTCGTCCGAAGGAACGCGTTCAGCTCACAAGTCGTGAACGACTGGAACTCACTGTCGGCCGAGGTGGTGTCTGTAGACTTGTAGAGTGTAGACTCAGTAAATCAGTTCAAGGCCCGACTTAACCGTTACTGGGCGAGCATTGTGCATGCAACTTCATACCCCTAACAGCCCAGCTAGTCCTTAAATCGAGCTCGATGATAACAGGTCATCCAGGCCAAGTGGCCTTTTCTATCCTGATCACCAAAAAGGTAAGGTAAGACCGTAAGGTATTTTGAAATGCAACTTCTTTACATATTGTCAAAAATTGTCATACATCACGCCGATTCAGGACAGAAGGTCGTAAACTATGAATTTTATCAAACATTATATGCATACTCTTTAGTCAGCTGGTCCTTAAACATCGTGAATGAACCAAATGCTCAGCCAATCAGATTCAGACAGAGGCCTCTAACTGATTCCATGATGGTTTATCGTCCAACATTTTATTTGTCCACAGATTTTTGTCCAGGACTTTTTTCATCCATAATTTTTTGTCACATTTTTTATATGGATTTATTCTTATCTTGCAATTTTTATCTGATCATTTTTTAATAAGCCATTATTTGTTTGCACAGTTTTTGGTCTACACATTTCCTGACAATTTTTGTCTAACTATTTTTTCATCTAAACATATTTTTGTCTACACATATTTGTATCCCAAAAATATTAGTATACAAGGCTTTCTGTTGGAATTTGTTTGCCTGCACAATATTTTGTTTACAATGTTTTCCATCCAGACATCCAGACAAACCTAACCTAACCTTACCTAACCAAACCAAACCAGCAAGCTTCCAATAAACATTTTGATGTTGGGCCAACATTGAGCCAACATCAAAATAACGGGTGATCACTATGGAATTGGACAATTTTCAATATACGGTAGTTTTAGCAAAAATGCGAGGACTTCCACGAAATTCAGCATCTGCAAAGCTCATTTTGTTGGGCATCCTGCTCACAAAATTTTTGAAGCTTCGGAAACAAACGTTGCGCTGTCAGTTGTCAACAATATCGTGCCATAACCAACAGCAGAAACTTCGCGAACGTGGTTACAATATTTTGAACAGAAACCATTTCTTGTACCCTAATTGAGATTGGCCCCCGGCCGGTTTTGGTGACATTGGAATGCCCAGGTCGACAACATACAATATTCTAAGAACTATGAACCCAGGGGCCATGTAACGAACATGACTTATGGTCGAAAGGCTTTGAAAATGACATCCTTGAACAGGAGGAAGCTTTTCCGCGGGTGAAAGGCTAAAGTGGGGGTATGTCAGCGCTTACTGGCCAAGAAGTATGAAATAGCCCAGTCATATGCATGCAAGATTCTGAGGAAATGAGGTGTCAAATACCTTAAGCATCAAAAAGGACCCAACCGAATAGAAAGCAAGCAGCGAACACAGACGACTGCAGGGTCCGAAAACTGACAAGAGAAGTCCTCAACGCACGAACGGCGCCAGACATCGTCATGGGCGAGGAGTCTTATTTCACCTACTCAGGAGCGGAAATGCCGGCGAAACAGGGCTTTCACGCTGGAGCCAGGGATGCTGTGCCAAATGAGGTGAGACTCAAGCCTCAGAGCAAGTTTCCAAGAAAGCTGCTGAGGTGGATCGGAATATCTTCCTGAGGAGTCACTGCCCCTGTGCTCTGCCCCAATAGGGGCAACATCAACGGCGAATTATATCACGAAAAGTGCCTCAAGAAGGTGCTTCTGCCGTACCTGACCTCACCGTACCCCACAGGAGGGTATATCTTCTGGCCGTATCTGGCCACAGCGCAGTATGCTCGAGCCACAGCGAATCTACTGTCTAAAGCAGGAGTGCCCACAGTGGTACGTGATATGAACCCCCCAAACGTCCCTCAGCTGAGGCCCATCAAAAGAGGTTTACTTTGGTGGCTGGACAGCATCATCTGACCAGATTCTACGAGCCCGAATCAGAAGCTGTGTGAGGCAAATGGATACATCCGTCCCGCGAAAAATGAAAGATGGGCTCACAAAGCGTGTGCGCCTGGCGGACCGCCTGGGCACAAAGGAACTTTTCCGCTGATGAGGACCAGGTGACAAATGTTAAATGTACATGGGTGCCAAGTTTTGTTTTCCTGAACTTAAATATACGGTATCGGCAGATGATTTAACTTTGTCCAATTCCATAGTGATCACCCGTTATATTGGCATCTCAGCAGCGGTATGCCAACATCGGCCTCGGGGGCCAGCCTAGTTTTGCTGGCTAGATAGATATGGACAGATATGCGATGAATATGCGTGGATGAAAACATGTGCGAACAAAGATTTGTCAGATATGCAGACAAAGAAATGGAGACCAAAAAATGTGTAATGACAGACAAGAAAATGTCTGGACAAAAAATGCTTTGACAAAAACATTTGTAGAAAAATGTAAAAAATGGGGACAAAAAATGTGAGACAAAAAACACTGGATGTATTTTTTTTTAAAAGTTTGACAAAAAAAGACTGACGAAAATCTGTCTGGATACCCCTCTGCCTAGGTATGTGCATTCCTTTGTAAGGTCCACATTTTCTTCATATTTCTTCTGTACTTTGATTTGTACTTATTTCTTCTATACTAATTCTATACTCATCAACACAGCCACAGGCGACGCAACTGCTATTTCAGATCAAAACTCCATGTAGAAGGTGAACTATTTCCTGTAACAGATGGTGATTTTGACATTTAACAATAGGATAAACATTTTAATTTGTAAAAAATGTAACTATTGAGCTGGAATACAAACCTGTAATAATAGCAACTTTTCCAGACAGATCAGGCATTTTTAATATTTCAATTTACGTTAGCTAATTTAGCAATGTGCACAAGGCCGTATAAGAGAATGTGCATGTGCTAACACCACGCCGCAAATCTTCAGAGATTGATAGAGGGCGCTGATCGAAACAAAAGCGCCATACACGCCGCGAGTAAGAGTAGCCATATTCTGGTATATTATTCCAGATCTGGTTGTGACCTTCGCTTTTTGGTATGGTTTATAGTCTTCATATTATATTTCTAGTTTATACAAAAAATAGAGTACCCAGTACCCAGCAAAAGATAATAGAGTACCCAGCACAAGCAGAACTTTATGAAATCGGCCGGGGCCCTAATGTTAATTTGATAGATTTAAACTCCATTCTTACCATGCAACGCCATAGGTCTAATGTTAAAATTTGAAATCATTGGGGGGCTCGGGCCCTCCCCAAGAGGGCCTGAGAGAGAGAGATATATAGTTCCACCCCCAGGGGAGTAGGAACTCATTTGAAGTTGGGGAAAAAGGCATTTGAAAGTAGATTCTTTCCATGCAACATCCATAGGCGTAATGTTAAAATCCGAAAATGTTGGGGGGCAGTTGCCCCCCTGCCCCCCGGCTCCTACGCCGGCTGCTCTTTAAATTCAATCGTTTTAAAATGCAGTATGAAATTATTCTTGGAAAGGGTTTTCACATCTGATTTAAAATGATTTATGTATAATCAGATCTTTAATCAGATCCTCTATATTTTTTACAATTTTTGCGTGAAGATATGAATATTTGTAAATAAGGGCCTAAGATTTAATGACGAATTCTGTCGAAAACCCACTGAACTCTATAGCGAATACCCCTATTTTGTTTTACTTATCACTTCCCTTTTTCCTTTCGACTGATAGAGATGTTAGAGATGTCTCAATCTAGTGTTTCTCATTTATGCGATACATTTTGCTTGAAACTGGTCAAATAATTACTGAGTTACAATATTGCATCGCAAAACCTTAGAGTCCTGTTGAATTATTGCGTAAACATATAAATTAGTCCTAATTTTGTAATGACCTTGAGTTGTAGAGATGTACAAGTACATAGGTACATAGTACTTGATGTTGCAAGCACATCGCCATCTTTGTTTTCACTCTGTGTTGTGAGTTGTGTATGGGATTGAGATGACGAAATAACAATAGAAAAAAGGGTGCGATATATATTACATACTATTGTGTTATAGTGTTCGATTAACATTTGCAGCATAGACGTCTGAAGTGCACGGCATTAAATACAACCGTGGCATTATCCCGATTGCAATCGTGCATGGGCATATCATATGTCAGAAAGCTTTGTTAAACATGCTGTTGAAAGACTCGTGACAACTGTGAAGTCTGTCAAGATCAAAGCTGAGTAGATAAGAAATAGTTCAAGACTTGAACACTTTAACTTCACTTGTATCCACTATCCAGACTACAGGCAAAGGTTGCATCAGGTCAAGTTGTGTTAGCTGCTGATGTTCGGAAGATAACAAGTAAGTCATCAAATCATTTCTATTGAGTGGTGCAGACTGGACTGATGTCACAATAGCTTTGTTCACAACAACTTCAGTCAGGTGAACCATGGTAATTTGGACCCATTTTTTGGAACACTACCTACTCTAAAATGGGTATGCTTCTTTTGAAGAAGCGTAACCACTTTTGGGTATGGTTTGATTGTAGAATGTAAATGAAAAGTTAATTACACCTTGTGTTGCCTCGTGTTGCAGGATATCAAAAAGAGTCAAGAATGCTGAATTTGATGACATCATTGGCACTATGTGTTGATGTACCAATCAATGTGTGGATCACTTTTAGTTCTGAGGGTCGTTTTCTGTACCCATTTTTTAGCGAGTAGATACCCGTTTTTGGAAGAGGCTGACTTATTTTAAGGTACAGTGTTCTTTAAATGGAATAGTTCTAATAATAGGTCCAAACTACCATAGTTCACCCAACTGACTTGTGCCTTAGCCAGGGGGTCTGCTCCGGCCTTTTAAGCATTATAAAAAGGGAGGCAAATATAAGCAACATCCACAGCTGGTTTGTGTTCACACATGCGCTTATGAGCCAGATTAGGTTTAGGTTTAGTTAATGGGCTAAATTAGACATAGTCTGTTTGAGTGCCCATATCCAGAAAGTTCAGGGGGATCAAGGAGGCGTTGTGTCATGTCTGGTTTGAAGTTGTCAACCTGGCTTGAATGTGTTGACAGTTTCTGCAAAGCCACAACTCCTCTGGCAGTCGTGTTCCACTGAATTCAACCACCCTTCTACTGAGACATTTACTTCTTTGAACTCTGTTTGATCTATGGTTTATAAGCTTCATCCAGTGATGTCTACATTGTTCTTGGTTTGTATCCATTCAAAGACTGATCTCGATTTCCTTGAGTTGCCATATGATTTGTATCTGTTTCCATTACACTCCTCCCTTCTGGCGCCTGCTTCTATTTTGATGATCTTCAGCTTCTTTAACTCTTTTTATTATGACAATTCTTGGATTATTAACAGACTTACTTGCTCTACGCTGTCCTTTCAAGTCGACATTGGAAATCTTGCTGCATATATGGTACGACAGCTTGCAGACAAGCTATTCTAGAATGTGCTTACATAATGGTATATAACGGACCGGAAGTTGTCTTCATAGTTAGCTATTGAATGCACGCCTCAACGCTGAAGAGACATGGGCCTTATTGCTGCCTTTTGACAGATGCAGAGGTTGGTTAATGAATGGTTAATTAATGGTTGTATTCCAAATCTTTTTCGCGAAGGTAATCGTTAGAAACTGAAGCGATTTCTGATTCCACTCCCATTATATAAACTTCTCTTGCTGTAGATGGCCCACAGCTGGCATACTTTACATTTTGTGCATTTAAACTTAAGCATCCATTTCGCGTTGCCCAATTATCCAAATTTGTGAGATCTCTCTGGTAGCTCTTCACAGTCCATGGTTTCTAATTACAATTGCTCTGTAAATCTTATGTGTCCGTCGGCCGAAATCTTTGTTGCTGCTCTTCAGACGGTTTGGCAATCGTTTCCGTAGATTCAAAAGAATGGGTCCAGCACGGATCCCTGAGGGACAATCCACTGACAATTCCCCAGTCTGAATGGTCAATCAACGTCACTGATTGTTTGCCTTCCTGTCAAAGAAAAGATTCAAGCCCATCCCTAGGAGGGTTTCCTTGTATGACTGTAGTCATTAGCTTCTTGAGGACTTTTGCTGTGGGACGGTATCAATGCCTTGTGCTGAAGTTAAGTATTATGATGTGACCCAGCACTTGTCAGAGTGTCAGTCCAGTTTCTGAATGATTCTAAAAGGTTGGATGAGACATTGATTATATTGTGAGTTGATCCATGTTGACATGGTGACATTCATCATGTTTTCGTTCCAGGTGTCTTGCTATCTTCTTGCGGATTATTGTCTACAGACTTTACATGCTTGACTGATGTATACTAATGGTCTGTAGTTAGCTACATCTTGTCCTTGGCTGGCCTTCTTGTGGAATGGGAGTGAATTCTTGCTAGCTTCCAGTCAGTTGGGCAAGCTCTCTGTCTGTCATGTCTTGATTAAATTAAATTTTGCAATGGATGAGGCAAGAGCTGACGGCACAGTTCTTTAGGACACTACTTGCAATTTCCATAGTTGGTTGATTGTCTGTGTTTCAAGAGATATCATTGGTGGATATCTTCAATTGTAAAGTCTGAGTTCCGTTAGTTGGGTTTTGCCCTCCAGCTTATTTCGGGAAGTCTGGATGGCGTTGTCTCCTTTCTTTACGAACACAGATTTGAAGAATTCTTCTGTAATGTATCCGCGTGTTGCTTTGTCTGGAAGCTCTGTTAGCTTTCCTGCTGTTGTCACAAGGTTCCCAACGGTTACCTTTACTTTTTGTTGGTTTCTTACATACTGATATAGCTTCTTCGGTTCATGTTTTATTTTCTTCACTAGGTTGTCAAAGATTCTGCTGCTGTCAGCCCTTCAACCAATCAGCATCAGCCTCTCTTGACGCCAATTGGTCGACGGCTTAGTGTGGTACGAACTTATTACTTGGAATTATGTATTATATTTCATGATCTAGGTATATTCTACAGTCAAGAATATAACTCAGTTGTGCACAAAGTTTGCACCTCCACAGGGGAATGCAGCGGAACCATGACCCGGGGATTAGCTTGACCTGAAGGGCTGAGGCCAAAACGGGGGTAATTCATTGAAGAGAGCAAAGTACCAGGACCAGAAAGCGACCAGAAATCCAACTCTGGGCTGATGACGCGTAGGTGGGTGTGAATAGCCAAACATCTGTTGTATAGGTGACGCTATCTGCAAGGTGCTATGCGGAGGTCATGGGTGTCTAGGAGCTTTTCAGGGCTTTTGTCATACTTTAAGAAAGCGTTGATAATTATTGAAATGTGTATGTGAAAGCTCATTTAATTCTGATTTAATGGAGTGCAATGTATTTACTATTTAGTGACCCTGCTGGGCGACAGAGCCCATGGCAACAACACGTTGCGTCCAGTGGCTGATCCAGAAGAGGGGGCCATGCCCCCCCTTGGGCCCCAAATTTAAGGGCACTTCGAACCGTGAAAGGGGCACTGCTGGCACCTGAATGGCACTTTGGCGCCTGAGGGCCCTCCGGCCGCCGGGAGGGGCAATCTCGTTGCACGGCTGCAGGGCACTCTGACCGGCTGATGGGGCCTTGGCGGCTGGCTGGGGCCCTTGTTGTCCCTGTAGGGACTCTGGCTGTCTGCAGCGGGGCACGTTGGCGTCTGAGGGGGGCTGCCTGGGGGGCCACTGCTGCATCGCCTGAGGGGGCCCTCTTGCTGCCTGAAGGGGCACCCTGGCCGCCTGAGGATGGCACTCTGGCCGCCTGAGGGGGGCATTCTGGCCGCCTGAGGGGGGCATTCTGGCCGCCTGAGGGGGGCACTCTGGCCTTCTGAGGGCCTGAGTGGGGCACTCTGGCCGGCTGAGGGGGGCCTCTGTTGACCTGAGGTGACCTCAACATTTTGCAAATGAAAACAAATGCTGAAATAAGGGCACCCTCAAAATATTGTGGACCAGAACCGTCGAGTTTTCGGATTTGGGTATAGGTAGGGGCAACACTGCAATTGATGGCCCCCTCCTTCAAGATTTTCTGGATCCACCACTGGTTGCGTCGCGGACCGCGAACATCGTTTGTTTTTGTATTGAGCCGCAGGCCGCCGTGCGTTTCGAGTGCGTTGAAGGCTTGAAGTTGAAACAGCAGTAAGCAGTAAGACCCTCCCCCGGTGCCACTCTATATTTATGGTTTCTTTTACAGGAGCCAACAGATACCTAGTCTTCTTTCATGGGTTCCAGTTGCAATGATCCTGACATGGGTGCCCTTTAATCATTACAAATACAGCGCCTGTAAGCCCTAATGATTATTGTCATGAATCATGTTCCTGAGAACCATATGAGGCTACCTATGTGTAACAATGTGTAATTGCATGATGCCATATTACCGAAAGTTGCATTGCAATCGTTTGATAACTACGCAAATTATTTCTGAAAAAAAAATGAGGGACTGGCACTCCCCCCACCCCCACCCCCGCCCACCCGGGCGAGAGTTAATCGTCATATGAATAAAATGTGTGTGTTAAAGATAGGTATCAGGTTTGCATTGTATTTGCAGCATAATGATGCCATGGGAATGTTTGGATGGTTTTTGTATTAGTCCAGAAATGTTTTGTTTTCAAATTTCAACCATCCTCAAGTTTAACATTTTTGATTTATCATACCTTGAGTTGCTCAATCAAAAATGCATTGATTTTCGCGCTTCAGGGGTTTCTACTCGATGCAGAAATACTTTTATTTGAACCAGGATTGAAAAAACAGGTTTTTCATCAAAACCCACTGGGTAGCGTTTTTTTGTGGGTTATATGTTTTTTCACTCGCTCTTAGCCATGCGGCATATGCTGTAATGTCCCAATTTTCAAACTTTTAAGCTTGCAAACATCCTCAGAATGGATGTTAAGTGTATTTGATGCGTAAATCGTAACGCAATACTACTTGCTAGATTACCACGACGAAATTTCACAAACCAAATCTCGCATCTCTTTGGTCAGTAGAGATTGAAGTTCAATGGACGGCGTTGTTTCTTAAGAAGAGTTGGGAGTCTGAATGGTGGAATGAGGGGAAATGCAACATTCTTTTCTTTTTAATCATCATAAGTCTGAAAACAAAACACATCAAATTCAATGATGCACCAATCATCTTTGTTTCTCAAAGGTTACATCGGTAACTTTTTCAGTACCATTTAGATGAAAAACCTGGTGTTTTTTCAATTTACCCACAAAAAATGGTAGTGGGTATTGGGTAGTGCCGACCCTGATTTGAACCATTATTGTCATGTTTTTTACATTTAAATTCGTGATTAAATGAATAGGTGCATCTGTCTCTGTCTTTCCTCTAGCTCTTTGTTTCGCTTATGCAAAATATGTAGTGTTTATAAGGGGTTGATTTATGTGTTACAATCTTTGATGTGACCATTGGCTGCAGAGAATAGAGGGACGTCAACATTGCCAGGATCTCTTCATCGAATATCAATAATTGAGGGAAGGGCAGCCATAAAGGGGCAGAATATGTAAGTACACACTACACACGTATAGCACCAACCCGTGTAAACGCCCATTTCGTCGTCACGAATACGGGCGTACGCTCAGCCAAACCGCTTCGTCATCGCCACCTGTTAGAGCTGGCACCGCGCACGATGAGTCGGCATATTTTGTCTGGCCTCATGAATGACATCGTGCCCGCATAACAACAACGTCAGTCCATGGCGGGTGTTGGGCACCCGAACAGGCCGAGGGTTGTGCCAGCTGTATCCGGCAGGAGCTGTAGCCGGCTGGTGTACCACACCGGACACTGACGTCCACTCGCAGACAGCCGCGGCGTCAGACGTCATCGTTGGCGGCTCTGTGGGCTGTGGTCTGACCTGACCTGGGATACCGGTCTGACCTGGCCCGGGATACCCGTCTGAACCTGGCCCCCGGGATAGCCGTGACCCCCGGCCCGTGTCGGCCGGTCGCTGACACCAGGCACATCGGCACCCGACACACGGCACAGTCGGCACCCGCACACCGGCACATCGGCACCGCATCACCGCGCTCCAGCTCCACGAACATCGCCGGCGTGTCGATTTAAGCTCGGCCTGACTTGTGAATTGTTGTGATGATTAAGTCTCGTCATCGGAAAGGCCACCGCAATCGGTCAAGATTAGCATCGGTTGCAATCCAAAATGGAAAGACTACCAATCACAAGATGGTTACCACATTGAGCTGAGTTGAGACATGGGGTTCCAGTAACCCTCATGAAATGTCGAGTTTTTTCCCTGCACTGACTGGATCGATGTTCCGGGACGTGTCCCCCCCCCCTTGTTTGGCGTTATTTACATTGGCGCTGCTCCAGTTGTGGCCAAGTGGCAACGTGTCCAGTGGGTTGGCTGAATGGGCCGATTGGACGACCACGGTCCGTTGCCGAGCGGAGCTGTTAATTTCAGACCCGAGAGTTGAATATTTTGAACACCACGAGACCGGCGCTGACCCGTCGCTCTGTCGGCCGCTCAAAGAGCTGCCGATATTGAAGCTCACAGTCGAATGTTCATACACTTTCAAAGTTCATTTACTTCGTCGGGGATTTTAAGAGACACTTTTCAAACTCAGTGTGTTTTATGTGGTAGTACAGATGCTTAAACAACAGGAAGATGCACAAGTATGCAACCTTGAGGAGATCTGATTGCTTCAGCACCGAAGTGAAGCATTTTACATCAGCTTCCAGTCATAGGCATGTGATGACCTTATCACCTTTCAAAGTTTGTGTTCTTATAGGAGTGGTCTCGCTAAAATAGTTTGTAGAAATATGCTGATTTTGAAACATTGTCGGGGTATGGGCTCTAGAAGTTGGTAGAATTGGCGGCTCGAGCCGCCCTGCGTGGCACGGCGGTCACGATCGCTCGGTGCCGCATGCGGCGGAGATATAGCTCCGATGCAGGCCCGGCTCGTGAACCCGTCAGAGCCGGTGAGATGAGATGCAGCAGGCGGGCAGAGACGGGTGTCGTGTCCGGATCAGACTTGTGAATGTTTCAAA
>VOPJ01007514.1:0-14292 GCA_014673585.1 Semibalanus balanoides
GCATAAACCAAATGGCTAGCGTATCTAATACTTCTTCGAGCGAGCTTTTCATCTCTTCAATGCGTTTTCTGGGACCTGTTAATGCTATCTGCGTATCATCACTTGACGTGACCTTGTGACCTGACCTGAGATGACCTGAAATCATTTTTTTTACAAAGTGTAGGCAATTGATGTTTTAACAGCTGTACAAAATTTGGCGGCGCTGCGCGCCGCCGTTTTCCCGCTATTCCGGAAAAACCTCAGGGGGGTCAAAATGACCCCCCACCAAGGCGAGGGTTAATAATTGTGTGAGACTTTTGGGGACCTTCCCCTAAAAAAGTACGTTATGGATCCACCTATGATAGGTAATGCATGCAATGAATTGAAAACACACAAACAAACAAAATGTGCGATATTCGTCTATATATAAACTGGACTGTTCAAGTTTGAATTTCTATGCATTCAGCTCACCACACCAACCATGATTCATTGTGGGTGCCAGGATATTGTTGTCACACCCTGCGGGCCGGGGCATTAATAAATTGTTGATCGGCTAAGCCTGCAGGAGGGGGAGCGCTGTGGCACTGACTGCGGGCCGCGGGGCCGCGTCTCAGTCTGCGGTAACGCCTGTCGCGTCCGACGTCAGGAGGGCTCCGGCCGTCCGCTGCCAGCCCCACGTGCCGCTTTGTGCCTCAATCATTGTTATGACTCACTGGCGGAGCGTTGGAATCGGAGTGGAGCGGAACGGCGTGGGGCCGTGGCTGCCTGACTGGCGGGGTACCACGGGGCACATACAGATAGCAGTGTAGGGTGGCTGTCTACTGCAGGGCATCCAGCATTGCTGATGTCGGGTGTTGAGTGGCTGCCTAGCCTTCTCGCTAAGCAGCATGAGCTCATGAGCACACCGTGGTACCCGCACATCACTGAATATCACATAAGTAGCACACGCTGACGCACGCACCATACTCACGAAGCTTTTAGCGTGAAATAGCTGCCCATAACGCCGACGCGTAACACCTTACCCCGCTCTCTCAGCTGATCAGGTGTGTATGGTAGGAGGGGTGGGCAGGGAAGGGTCCGGCTGGTGACCCTGGCCGGTATGGTAGGAGGGGTGGGCAGGGAAGGGTCCGGCTGGCTGGTGACCCTGGCCGGTATGGTAAGAGGGTGGGCAGGGAAGGGTCTCGGCTTGGTGAACTCCTGGCCGGTCATGGTAGGAGGGGTGGGCAGCTGGGCAGGGTCCTGCTGGTGAGCCCTGCCGTTATGGTAGGAGGGTGGCTAGGTGAAGGGGTCCGCGCTGGTCGACGTCCTGTGCCCGGGTATGCTACGGTACAGGGCGTCGGGCAATGGCAGGGTCCGGCTGGTGACCCTGGCCGGCCGGCTGGTACGCATTACTCACGCTGAGCGAGGCCGCTCCACTGTGGGTTGGTTGAGGTGGGGTGGGGGCAGCCGGGGGCTCCTCCGGAGCACGGAGACGGCCCCGGGTCGGACAGCTCCGGGGCCCGCCGCAGAAGATGGATGGTGTCTCGGCACAGGTAGCTGAGCAGCCGTAAACAAATACATTCCGGAGTGAAACAGGCAGCCAGCCAACACTGACCACCGACCACTGGCTGGAGACTGCTGAGTGCTGAGTGCTGACTGGAGACTGCTAACTGGTGACTGGAGGCTGCTGGCTGCTGACTGCTGACTGCTGACTGCTGACTGCTGACTGCTGACTGCCAACTGCTGACTGCAGACTGATGACCCCTTGCATGCTGTGGCCAGCGACATGCTGCAAAATGCGTCATAGTCTGTGGTCCAACAAAACCGAGCAGTGATCTGCATAATTCATGATCGTGTGTCAATCAGGAAGCTTTGTCATTTATTGCACGAGAGCACGTGCACATTTTTGCTAATGAGGCCATGTCCTCGACTGACTGTCCAATACCGAATTGGTTCATAGTCATGCCCTCATGGTCTTGAAGTCCCCTGCTGTGCTTTCTGCTTCTGTTACTCCCGCGCATGGTGCTAATTGCCCTTTTGCCCAGGAAATGATGAATGGTTTCCCCCGGCCGCGGGTAATGCTACTTACATAATCGATCTGGGTAGAGCGTAGAAGCGTCAAATATTCCGTCTAGAATAATAATTAATTACAATTGAAATGGTTTTCATTATTTTCTCGATTGTCTGGTTACGCATATAAATCGCGAAGATTACTATCCGATCTGCTTAAAACCTATGCATATCCCAGTTCCGAGCAACGCGAAGTGTCGCGTCAAGTGGTGTCTCCTGACCTTCCGTCACCAGAGGAGAGCGCCGCTCGCTGACACCAGCCTGACCTTCCGTCACCAAGGAGAGCTCCGTCGCTGAACACCGAGCCTGACTTCCGTCACCAGAGGAGAGCGCCGCTCGCTGACACCAGCCTGACCTTCCGTCACCAGAGGAGAGTCAGAGCGCCGCTCGCTGAACACCAGCCTGAACCTTCCGTCACCAGAGGAGAGCGCCGCTCGCTGACACCAGCCTGACCTTTTCAGCCGATCACCAGAGGAGAGCGCCGCCGCTGACACCGAGCCTAACCTTCCGTCACCAGAGGAGAGGCCGCTCGCTGACACCAGCACTAACCTTATCCGTCAACTCAAGAGGTAGAAGCGCCGCTCGCCTGACACCCGAGCCTGACCTTATAACCGTCACCAGAGGAGAGCACCGCTCGCTGACACCAGCCTGACCTTCCGTCCACCAAGAGGAGAGCGCTGCATCGCATGACACCACCCTAAACCTTACCGCTCTACCAATATGGAACGCTGCTCGCTGACTACCAATCAATACCCTTGCGCGTCACCAGCAGGAGAGTCGCCGAACTCGCTGACAAACCCAGCACCCTAACCATTCCGTCACCAGAGGAGATGCGTGCTCGCGACACCTACACTGACCTTCCGTCACCAGAGGAGAGCGCCGCTCGCTGAACACCTAGCCTGACCTTGATCCGTCACAGGAGAGTCAGAGCCCGCTTCGCTGACAACAGCTTCTGATCCATCCTCGTCCCAGAAGGAGAAGCGCCGATCAGCTGACACCATTAAGCCTTGACCTTTAGCCGTCACCAAGGAGAGTCAGAGCGCCGCTCGCTGACACCAAAACTAAGCCTAATCCTTTCCTTCACCAGAGGAAGAGCGCCCGTCTCGCTGACACCAAGCCTGACTTTTGACCGCTCACACTTAGAGGAAGAGCTGTCCGCTCGCCTAGTCACAGCCTGACCTTCCGTCACAGAGGAGAGTCGCCGGCTCGCTAGAACACCAGCCTGACCTTCCGTACCAGAGGAGAGCGCCGCTCGCTGACACCAGCCTGACCTTAACCGTCACCAGAGGAGAGCGCCGCTCGCTGAACCAACCTGACTTCCGTCACCAGAGGAGAGCTGCGCTCGGCGAGTGACACCAACCTGACCTTCTGTCACCAAAGAAGAGAGCGCCAGCTCGCTTGACACCAGCCTGACCTTTGCCGTCAACCAGAGGAGAGCCCGCCTCGCTTGACACCAGCAACTAACTTACCCGTCACTCAGTAGGAGAGCGCCGCTCGCTGACACCAGCCTAACCTTGAAGTCCACAGAAGGAGAGCTCCGCTCTGCTGACACCTTCGAGCCTGCACCATATTCGTCCCAGAGGAGAGCTCCGCTCGCTGACAACCAGCCTGACCTTCCGTCAACCAGAGGAGGAGCTCCGCTCGCTGACACCGACCAGCCTGACCTTTCCGTCATCACTTAGAGAGAGCGCTGCTTTACGCTGACAGCCCAGCCTGAACCTCCGTCCACCAGAGGAGAGCGCCGCGTCGCTGACACAGCCTGAACCTTCCGTCCAACCAGAGGATTGAGCCGCCGCTCGCTGACACCAGCATCGATAGAGTGACCGGCGACACCCATCGACATGGGTTCGACACGTCCTCGGCCTGGCCCAAGCCCGCCCGCACTCTCGCGAATGATACCATCTGCCGGGACACGGCGGGCCGTGCTGCGCTGTGCTGCTGGACTGGGGGACTGTTCGTCTAAGACGAGGGCGAGTTACCGCTGAACAATGAGGAACGGCGTCGCTAGCCGACATGTGTAAAGATGAGCTCGCATGGCAAATCCATAATGATTGTAAAGACGAAGTGAACGAAGTGTGCTCCGTGGACTGGGGGGACCGTCGTCAGCGACGGGCGAGGTCCAGCTGAACAATGAGACGGCGTCGCTAGCGACGGAGCTGCATGGCAATCATAATGATTGTAAAGACGAAGTGAAGAAACACTTTGGAGGGCGAGTTAAATGGCTGATATATTGAGAACGGTACCAAGCGCTGGCGGATGCGTGTACGGCTGTGAACAAGTTCACTTTGCTAGCGATATAGCGACGAAGAATAGCGACAGCTGCGTCACGACCCTGGTCAACTGCCAACTGGTCACGGTAATGCATGTGGCGGCGTATGGTGCATAATGACGATTAACACGTCCATAGCAAATGTATCGCGCACAACTATTGGCTCCATGCATACACATGCCGGATGCGGGCAATCAAAGTCCGCGCTCATCGATTGAAAACTGATAGAACGCAAAATAATAACCAATTACTGGCCGTCTATCTTGACACAACCCAGCATTTATCACGGCGCCTTGTTATTTTAAGCGACGATCCTGTAATCTCCATACATTGTAGGGCCGTTCAGATTCTGCCGCCGCACGTCGCATCGCCTTAACCACGTAAGTAACGATCAAACGTCGTCAGCCAACGAATTACAGGCTGCCGCCAACAAGTCTCATTTAAAGTAATACGACCTTTCGCGTTTCACGCTCTAAGTGACGCCTTTTTAATAATAATCGAGTCGTATTTCATCATTCGTAAGAAGCTCATTTTAACAACAATTGAACCACTGTTCGAAGCTTGCAACCATGGTTACTGCAGCAGTAAAAAAACTGTTTAAAAGCTTATTCCTGTTCCATGCACTTTATTCTTGATGAAATCTTATGTGAATCTTTTAATTTCTTTAGTATTTAACGTTAATAGTACCAGATACACGAATCGGTATAGTAACTACGTCGTCTAAGCAACAAGAACTGTGACAGAATCTTTCCCAAATCCAATATTTTCCTGTTTCCTACTGCAGTGTTCAGACTAGTTCACTGGGAAGGTTATAACGTATTTCCTCAGTCATTGAATGGGCTGCTTTCTAAGATCAATACGTTACGCAGAGTGTTGTGCGGCGTTCTGCCTCGCTCTGCAATTTGATAATACAGTTCATTCGACGGATTGTGTGAAAACAAAGGTAGATATATGTATTTACCATACCGCTAACGCTCCAATGCAAACCGTCCGACTGGTGGGGCGTATCGTATAACGTATTCATTATTTACATAGAGCACCATAACTTGTGATGGAGCGTCCCGTCTCCGGACATCATAATAGACATCATCAGATTCTGTCGCAGGGGTAGACGCACGCGGCGACGCGTCCCCCAGATTGATATCGCCTCAGTGAAGTGGCGTAAACAAAGGAAAACCCACACATCCAGTTTAATTCCAACATCTAATCCGGATCCAGCCTCCCAATTTCGCAGCTCGCCATAACGCATCACGAGTAATAAGGCCGCTGATCTGACTTCCTCTCCTGCACTCCCGCTGTCTGATATTGCCCATATATCTCTGACGAGGGGAGGCCGGCAATGATGCCCCTATTTGCATGCCCGGCGGCCTTAAATTTCCAAACGGCACGGACGGGCAGTGAGCGAGCGGAGGCGAGCCGCTGCAGGACGGGCTGCTGCTGCTGCCCGCCTCGTCAGCCGACTTAGCTCCCCCAGCTGCAGCCGGGGCCGGTCGGTAGCGGCGCGCGAGTCAATGGCACGTGAGTGAGCCAGCAGCAGCAGCAGGGGTGGCTGCTGTGAAGGGGTGAGCTGGGTGCGCCGCAGACCACCGCGCCGCCGCCGCCGGCACTGCTCTGGCTGGCTGAGCTGCTACTACTGCTCGGTGAACGTCTCGTCCGGTGCTGCGATGCAGTGATGGGGGGACGCCGAACGGGGGAGAAAGGGTGATAAAGCAGCCAACGCCCCTTTGTCTGCCTAGAATACAAGTTATTACCGAATACATTATTATGCGAGGGTCTGTGCAAGGAGGAACAAAATGGGAGTATGGTTGGTATCTGTTATCCTATGCTGATACAAGCAGATAAAAAACTATATGTTGCGAAATGTTGCATGAAGTTTCTGAACGATGCATTCTACTTCCTTGTAGAAAAAACAGCACAATGGATACTGAATTACAATTGTCATTAAAGGGAAATATTAGACGTTTTCACAATGGATTATTTTGCGCGAAATGTTTTCAAACATTTTAAAATGTTTTAAAATTATTTAGTAGTAGCCGTTTTCACGATGGACTAATTTGCGAGAAATGTTTAAACCCTCGCCCTACGGTCCCGTAGGGCGAGGGTTCAAACATGTTTTCGAAAATCAGTCCATCGTGAAAACGGCTACTACTAAAACATTTTAAAACATTTTAAAATGTCTTAAAACATTCACGCAAAATAATCTATCGTGAAAACGGCTATTGATCCTTTCCGCTAAATGTAGTTACTTGAATGTAGTTACTTGAATGTAGTTACTTGAATGTAGTTACTTGAATGTAGTTACTTGAATGTAGCTAAATGTAGTTACTTGAAATGTAGTTACTTGAAATCGACAGACGAGATCCAAATGTGTTTTGCGTAAATTTATCGCACTTTGCATATAATATTCCTACCGAAATATATTTCAATATAATATTTATATATTATAATATTTGAATAATTCAAGTTCATACACGTTCCACACTTAAACGACCAGTATTTTCAAGAACTTGACAACGAATTTCGGTTCCCACATTTGTTTACAAAATAGTATGATAACACATTCGATTATGATTGTATGCCCTGCTATCCCAAACATTTGATAAAAAGGTATCAAAAATAGCATTAGCTTGTGCACCCATTGACCGCCTTATGGTTTGTGGTTGCGACCCTTAATTTGTTAAACAATTGCCATAATTGTTCATTTGTTTTCAACATTATAGAGTTTTACATAGTTTTGTCTTTTACTGTATATAAAACAATACTTAAGCTTACCTATATTTGTTTTAACAATCAACAAACAATCAAAAAAGTGGCAATGCAATCGGAAGTTCATTTATGCACCCAACTGCAACCCTTTTTAGTGTCGGCGACTTGTTTCAGCGACATTGTCACAGTGCTTTCAAGCACAGTGCCAGTCAAACATTTTTCAATTGCCAGCCAAACATTTGTCACAGTGCTTTCAAATCCAAGAAGAACGCCTTACATATGTCATACCAGAAATCAGGAAGAATAATGCCGTTCGTCACCGCATATAAGTAGTAGTATATGTAGTACCATAGGCGGCGGAACGGGGGAGGGGCACCGGGGCACCGTGCCCCCTCGAATCTGCAAGGGGGCACACATATCAAAGTGCCCCCTTAAATCTGGTATGGCCAAGGTATATTATTTAGGTTTTATTATCAAATGATGGAAACACATGTTCTGTAATGTCGTACATACATAATTACGGACCTGATAATGCTCGTGAAAAACGCAAATGTTTGAAAAATCGTAGAATTTCGAGTTTGTAAGCAAATTGCAAACAAAAAGCACAAAAAGAAAGGAAATTACATATTCTTCTAAACGGTAATAACGGATTTGCGAAATTGTGAGTTTTGAACCCTGTAAATGCCAAAACTGTGTTTTAAATAAGTTTTTTCATAAAATCAATAAATTTTTAGCTATAAAAAAGTTGCTTTATACATATTTGAGAGAACGACAAGTGGATGACATCAAAACAAAATTTCAAACAATATCTTTATTTTTGACAGACTAATGGTTTCCTAACGAAAAGTAACTCATGACGTCATTTTTAGAAGTTAAGATTTTTGCCTGTAGTGACAAGATATACATTAACGAGACTTTCTCATGCAGTAGTAAGTACAAAAAACCATCATCGAAACATCGAAGAGATTATTTTTTCTCCACGGAGAGTTTGACAAATGGAATATGCTATTTTTAATAAGAAGAAGTCAAGAAGTTCAAGAAAATTAAACCAATTTGAAACAAGATACGACAAACATAGCAGAACTGACCAAACCAGAACAAGTAAAATAAACTATAATTTTGATGAAAAGTGCGTAACATATATAGGCTGCACAGGGCGCAGTCATACCTTCAAAAGGGCACGGCATCTCCAGAGCCCCCTCGCAAAGGTCCCCCCGAAAAAAGCCGAAAAAATCATTCCGGATTTAAACCCATATTTTTGCAGGACCCTAAACATGCGCAAACAGGGACGTCGCCGATATTTTTGTTAAATGCAGTTCGCCCGATGGGGGGGCACGTACCCTCTGTCCCCTGCTCACCCCTAGCCACGGGCACTGGAGGGGACTTTTGTCCTCCACATGTTTTTCGGAATATCTCAAAAACGAAGCGCACAGGCGGTGGTTTTGAGCAAAATTACGCAACACAATAGGGTCGCGGCGCAACAAAAATCGAACATCGGTGGTAAATTTTTGATATATGGATTTGAATTCCAAATGCCAGCCAGGATCGAGGTCGCAACGATACTTCGGAACCAACAGTCAGACTCGGACATTAAAACGCCATTGGTACAATGTCAATGTTCATCCCAAACAGAACGTCAGGACACATTCTGTGCACCTGTGACGTGCCACAGTGGTCAAATTAAAAAAATGTGACATTTGCCCGATGAATTCGTGACCTTATTTGACATTTAAAGATACGACTAAGGTCACCAAATTCAATAATGTAACATTATAGCACCTACCTACCCTGTAATTTGAATGTTATAGCTGTCATACTTTCTGAGATCTCAGATGAAGCACTAAAGTGCCCCCCCCCCCCCTCCAGAGCACGTTAGCGGCATATCCCTCTCCAGTGCGCGTGCTAGGCTGCGCAACATGACAAAATTGCGAAGTCTATGTTGGCAGCCCTAGCCACGCGCACTGGAGAGGTTGTATGGCCACTAACACCGCATTGAGGGGGCACTTAAGTGCGCTCCCGTGAGATCTCATTTAAAGTATGAGAGCTAGAACGTGTAACTTATAGGGTAGTAGGTGCTGTGATGATCTACATTCTCTTAAAAAAAAAATTGGTGACTAAGGGTCAATATTTAAAAGTCCAAACAGGTCATGAAGGTCAAATCGGGCCAAATGTAACCTTGTTTGAGATTTGCACCCTCTGTGACGTCACACTCATCTCAATGGTCTAAGTTCGTTTATGGATGAAGATTGACACTTGCTACCAAATGGCGTTTTAATCGTCCCGATCTGACGTGGTCCGAAGATATCCGGTCGCCGACCTCGATTCTGGCTGCCATTTTGGAATTCAAATCCATATAACTCAAAAATTTACCGACCGAGTTCGATTTGTTGCGTCAGACGACCCGCTATTGTGTTGCCGTAAATTTTGCTCAAACACCACCGCCCTGTGCCGCTTCGTTTTTGAGATATTCACGAAAAACATGTGGAGGCACAAAAGTCCCCCTCCAGTGCACGTGCTAGGGGTGAAGCCAGGGGACAGAGGGGTACGTGCCCCCCCCCCATCGGGCCGACCTGCACACTAACAAAAATATCGGCGACGTCCCTGTTTGCGCATGTTTAGGGGTCCTGCAAAATATAGGAGTTTAAATCCGGAATGATTTTTTCGCGCTTTTTTCGGGGGGACCTTTGCCGAGGGGGCCTCTGGAGATGCCGTGCCCCCCCATTTTTCGAAGGTCTGACTGCGCCCCTGTGCAGCCTATATCATGTTACGCACTTTTCATCAAAACTTAATAGCTTATTTTACTTGTTTCTGGTTGGTCAGTTCTGCTATGTTTGTCGTATCTTGTTTCAAATTGGTTTAATTTTCTTGAACTTTTGACTTCTCTATTAACATAGATATTCCATTTGTCAAAACTCTCCGTGAGAGAACACAAATAATCTCTTCGATGTTCGATGACGTGGTTTGTACTTACCTACTGCATGAGAAAGTCTCGTTAATGTATATCTTGTCACTACAGGCAAAAATCTTAACTTCTAAAAATGAACCATGAGTTACTTTCGTTAGGAAACCATTAGTCTGTCAAAAAATAAAGATATGTTTAAATTTTGTTTTGATGTCATCCACTTGTCGTTCATCTCAAATATTTATAAGCAACTTTAAGCTAAAAATTATTCGATTTTATGAAAAAATATTAAAACACAGTTTGGCATTTACAGTTTCCAAAACCACAATTCGCAAATTCCTTATTACCCGTTTTAGGAAGAATATGAATTCCTTCTTGTTGTGCTTTTTTGCAATTTGCTTACAAACTCGAAATTCTAGATTTTCAAACATTTGCGTTTTCCGACATTATCAGTCCGTAATTATGTATTACGACATTACAGAACATGTGTTTCCATCATTATAATAAAACCTAAATTAATTATACCTGGCCATACCGATTAGGGGCACTTTGATATGTGCCCCCTTGCAGATTCGAGGCACGTCCCCGGTTGCCCCTCCCCGTTTCGCCGCCTATGTACTACATTACTACATTATATGCGGTGACGAACGCATTATTCTCCTGATTTCTGGTATTGACATATGTAAGCGTTCTCTTGGATTTGAAAGCACTGTGACAAATGTTTGCTGGCAAATTGAAAAATGTTTGACTGCACTTGTGCTGAAAAGCACTGTGACAATTCGCTGAAACAAGTCGCGACACTAAAAAGGGTGCAGTTGGGTGCATAAATGAACTTCCGATTGCATTGCCACTTTTTTATTGTTTTGTTGATTGGTAAAACAGATATAGTAAGCTTAGAGTTGTTTCTATATACAGTAAAAGACAAAAACTATGTAAAACTCTATAATGTTGAAACAAATGAACAATTATGGCAATTGTTTAAACAAATTAAGGTCGCAACCACCAAACCATAAGGGCGGTCAATTGCGTGCACAAGCTATGCTAATTTTGATACCTTTTTATCAAAGTTTGAGTGATAAGCAGGCATACAATTATAATCGAATGTTCTGTTATCATACTATTTGTAACAATGTGGGAACCGAAATTGTTGCAAGTTCTGAAAATACTGTCGTTTAATGTGGAACGTGTGATGAACTTGAAATTCAAAATTTATAATATATAAATTCATATGAAATATATTTCGTAGCCCAATATTATAGCAAAAGTGCGAAAATTTACGCAATACACAATTGGATTTCTCTGTCGATTTATATAACTACATTTAAGTAACGCATTTAGCTACATTCAAGTTAACTACATTCAATTAACTACATTTCAAGTAACTACATTTAGCGGAAAGATCAATAGCCGTTTTCACGATAGAAATTATTTTCACATGAATGTTTAAACATTTAAAAAGTTTTAAAATGTTTAGTAGTAGCCGTTCACATGGACTGATTTTCGGAAAAACATGTTTGAACCTCGCCCTACGGGACCGTAGGCGAGGTTAAACATTTCTCGCAAATTAGTCATCGGGGAAAACGGCTACTACCTAAATAATTTTAAACATTTTAAAATTTTGAAAACATTCGCGCAAAAAATCCATTGTGAAAACGTCTATATTTCCCTTTAATGACAATATGTTAATTCAGTATCCATGTGCCTTTTTTTCTACAAGGAAGTAGAAGCACGTTCAGAACTCATGCAACATTTCGCAAACCAAATATTAGTTTTATCTGCTTGTATCATCATTTAGGATAACAGATACAACCATACTCCCATTATGTTCCTCCTTGCCAACAACCTCGCATAATAATGTATCGTAATAACTGTATTTCTAGGCACAAAGGGGTTGACGTTTATCACCCTTTCCCCGCCGTTCGGCGGTTCCCCCCATCCTGCATCGCAGGCACCGGCGAACTTCACCGAGCAGTAGTAGCAGCTCAAGCAGCCAGAGCAGGCCGGCGGCGGCGGCGGCGGTGTTGCGCGCACCCAGCTCACCCCTTCACAGCAGCCACCCTGTGGCTCACTCACCGTCCATTGACGGCGCGCCGCTACCGCCGGCCCGGGCTGCAGCTGCGGGAGCTTAAAGTCGCTGACGAGCGGGCGCAAAGCAGCAGCCGTCCATGCACCGATCTCGCCTCCGAATCGCTCCACTGCCCGCGTGCCTTTTGGAAAATTAAGGCGCCGGATGCAAACCCTAGGGGCTCATTGCCGGCCTCCCCTCGTCAGAGATATATGGGCAATATCGACACGGGAGTGCATTAGCAGGAAGCTCAGATCAGCGCCTTATTACTCGTGATCTATGGCGAGTGCGAAATGGGAGGCTGGATCCCGGATAGATGTTGAATTAAACTGATGGTGGTTTTCCTTTTGTTTACGCCACTTCACTGAGGCATATCATCTGGGTGACGCGCGCCGCCTGCCGTGCGTCTTACCTGCGACAGCACATCTGATGATGTCTATTATGATGTCCGAGACGGGACGCTCCATCACACCAAGTCTATTGCTCTATGTACCCAATAATGAATACTGTTATACGATACGCGCCCACCAGTCGGAGCGTTTGCATTGGAGCGTTAGCGGTATGGAAATACATATATCTTAACCTTTCCCATGTTTTCACACAAATCCGTCGAATAACTGATTATCAAAATTTGGGGGGGGGGGGGGCAGAAGCGAGGCAGAAACGCCGCACAACATCTGCGTAACGTATTGATCTTAGAAAGGCAGCCTTCAATGACTGAGGAAATACGTATAACCTTCCCAGTGAACTAGTCTGAACACTGCAGTAGGAAACAGGAAAATATTGGATTTTGGGGAAAGATTCTGTCACAGTTCCTGGTTGCTTAGACGACGTCATGTTACTATACCGATTACCGTGTCATCGGATACTATTAACGTTAAAATACTAAAGAAATTAAAAAGATTCAACATAAGATTCATACAAGAATAAAGTGCATGAACAGGATAAGCTTTTAAACAGTTTTACTGCTGCAGTACAACCATGGTTGCAAGCTTCGAACAGTGGTTCAATTGTTGTTAAAATGCGAGCTTCTACGAATGATGAAATACGACTCGATATTAATTAAAAAGGCGTCACTTAGGAGCCGTTGAAGCGAAAGGTCGTATTTCACTTTAAATGAGACTTGTTGCGGCAGCCTGTAAATCTCGTTGGCTGACGACGTTTGATCGTTACTTACGTGGTTCAAGGCGATGCCGACCCGTGCGGCCGGCAGATCTGACCTGCCCCGTACAATGTATGGAGATTACAGGATCGTCGATGTAAATAATAACACGGCGCCGATGACATAAATGCTGGGTTGTGTCAGAGATAGACGGCCATGTAATTGGTTATTATTTTGCGTTCTATCAGTTTTCAATCGATGAGCGCGGACTTTGATTGCCCGCATCCGGCATGTGTATGCATGGAGCCAATAGTTGTGCGCGATACATTTGCTATGGACGTGTTAATCGTCATTATGCACCATACGCCGCCACATGCATTACCGTGACCAGTTGGCAGTTGACCAGGGTCGTGACGCAGCTGTCGCTATTCTTCGTCGCTATATCGCTAGCAAAGTGAACTTGTTCACAGCCGTACACGCATCCGCCAGCGCTTGGTACCGTTCTCAATATATCAGCCATTTAACTCGCCCTCCAAAGTGTTTCTTCACTTCGTCTTTACAATCATTATGATTGCCATGCAGCTCCGTCGCTAGCGACGCCGTCTCATTGTTCAGCTGGACCTCGCCCGTCGCTGACGACGGTCCCCCCAGTCCACGGAGCACACGCAGCACGCGCCCGCCGTGTCCCGGCAGATGGTATCATTCAGCCGAGAGTGCGGGCTGGGCCAGGCCGAGACGTGTCGACCCATGTCGATGGGTGTCGCCGGTCACTCTATCGGATGCTGGTGTCAGCGAGCGGCGCTCTCCTCTGGTGACGGAAGGTCAGGCTGGTGTCAGCGAGCGGCGCTCTCCTCTGTGACGGCAAGGTAGGCTTGGTGTCAGCGAGCAGCGCTTCCTCTGGGACGAACGGTCAGGCTGGTGTCAGCGACGGGAATCTTCCTCTGGTGACGGAAGGTCAGGCTGTCAGCGAGCGGACTCTCCTCTGGTGACGCCCAGAAGTGTCAGTACGGTAGTCAGCGAGCGGACCTCCTTCTGGTGACGAAAGGTTGGCTCCGGTGTCAGCGAGGCGGCGCTCTCCTCTGGTCACGGACAAGGTCAGGCTGGTGTCAGCGAGCGGCGCTCTCCTCTGGTGACGGAAGGTCAGGCTGGTGTCAGCGAGCAGCGCTCTCCTCTGGTGACGGAAGGTCAGGCTGGTGTCAGCGAGCGGCGCTCTCCTCTGG
>VOPJ01007515.1:0-11363 GCA_014673585.1 Semibalanus balanoides
TTGCCCCCCCCCCCCCGTCGCAAAATCCTGGCTGCGCCCCTGTTACAACATCATTGTTGGAAGCTGATGGCAGTGGACGCTCTTAAATACAATACAATACAATACAATGAATGCATTGATATCACAAATACAGAACATTAAATATTCCAGTCAAACAACAAAAGAATATGCTTTCAGATTTGCTCTCATACTTAAGCTATTTATACTCGGGCTTACCTGAAAGGAAGGCTCTCAAACTAAGCTATTGTCAATACGTAATCAACAATACTGTCGACATGTTTTGCAAAACGCTAAGTCTTCCCCAAAAGGCATGCAATCGTGTAACAGCTCCTTTATTTGACGATGAAAATCCTAAGCAAAGCTGCCTTTTTATCCTTATACCTATAGGATAAAAAGGATTAATAGTTAATAAACATGCGTCGATGTACAATACCTAGGCACATCCTACAACCACTCAACAGACCATATTCCAAGTCATTATATTTATCCTCAAACCATCTTCCCTCGATGGAAACATCCCTTTACACGAGTCTTTTCCATTGTTTTACAAATCATCTGATTTCACTCGCGGCCTGTGCCGTTCCAATCTGCTCGATCGGACAGTTTCCTGCTCACATCTGCAGCCAGGGCGAACCAACGCTGCCTCGTCTGACGCTTTAGAGCTGCATATCAGCTGCACCTGCCTACACCGCTCAAACACGGCCGAACAATGGCCGACATATCTCGGCTCCGATCGACGGCTCCTTGTGACCGGGGTGCAGGGCAATAAGCATACACAAACACACCACTCCGCGTCAGCCGGACGACATGGTGTATCAGATGTCACGTCAGTACGTCACGTCAGCTGGTTACGTCACTCCGACAGATGACGTCACATTGACAGGTGACGCCACAACACGACATATTTATATGTGACGTCATGGTTCACGGGACATCGACAGGTGACGTCGTAGCTCACGTCACATATCGACAGGTGACATCGTAGCTCACGTCACATTTATAGCTCACGTCACATTTATATGTGACACAAAACACAATAACGCGTATTTTTGTATCAGATTGTCGTCATATAATTATCAAATACGCTAAATTGCTTTCAGGACAATTCCTTGGAAATTAGGAGCAATTACTTTTGTCATTGTGATTTACGCGCAATGCACGTGTCTAAACTCTAAGCTCATCTGAAGTTTCATGTTTCATAGTGATTATGTCATAGTGAATATAATAGTGGTGTCAATCGGTTACCAAAATTTCGGTAGGTAACCGAAAAAGTTGTGTGGCGGATTTGGTAATTGGTTGGTCAGACTAATACATTTTTGACACTTTTTTGTCAGCTCATCTTAAAAAGTTCACCCCTTCGTCACATTTTTACGCATTCTAATTTTTACTCAGCAAATTGATGCCTAATTTCCTCGAAATTCAATAAATTAATATGAATGCTAAATAAAACAAATCATTATTATATCAAGAAAGAAGATACTGCTCACAAAAGTAGGTGAGATCTTTAAATATAAGTGTTGTATGCATAATTCCCCAAATCCATATATGCATACACCCACCCAGGGGGTTGGTATAAAAATCGACTATTGTTTCTCCGAACAAATTCGGAAAGCTGGAAAAATGTTCTCCAGCAACACTAATGTTATATCGCCCCGTAAGCTATAGTCTCAGGCCCTTCTGAGGACCCCTCAGGCCTACTTGAGGACCCTCATGCAACTAAGCGGCCTTCCTGTCAGGCCTTAGAGGCCCTTCAGCTGGCTAGGGGCACTCGGGAGCCATCGGTCAACTTTTTTTGGAGGGTCCCTCATAACAAATGTATAGGGGAGCAATCATGTGAGGAGGTTTGTAGCATCTGCAAGAAGTGAAACCCCCTGGATGAACAAGAGAGAGGAAAATATTGATGGAATCTGTGACAAGTTGACACCATGTTTGGTGCATTCAAACGAAAATGAATGACAAAAATGCAGAGGAGAGTGGAAGTGTTTTTGATTGCCTGTAATTCACAAACACGGTAGCTATGGTGGTGAAATGTGAATTAGGGTTCATGTTGTCTAACCAATCAACTAGCCTTTTTCAGTTACTTAAGCTGGTTGGCCAGTGCTGTTTTTATTATATTTTTCCTGAGGTGTTGAGTTACGACACTTTGTGATAGCTTCTGTCCATTACCCTATACATCTCATTGCATCTGCTACATCAAACATTGTTAAAACACAGATAGCTATCATAGTGATCACCTATAACTGTGCGTCTTCACCAATCTTCAACAAGCAATGGATATAAGAGTGGGACGTGGGTAATTAGGTCCCCCACCCTTGGATGATAATGATTTTTTTAACCAAAAAATACAATACAAGGGGTAATTTTACAATTTATTGCTATACATTAATGAGAAGGGAATTGTCCATTTGGTATAATGAAACACAATTTGGTTCAAAATGCCATCCCATATCTCCTGTGCATGCTAGAAAGTTACATTTTTTTCCAAAAAATTTACCATCCCATATCTCTGTGCATGCTAGAAAAGTAATCATAAAGATGTGTTTACAAAGTCACCCCCGTTTGAGGTAGCATTTTGATGGCCATTTTGGGGGGCCCCTTGGCCGGTCTGGGGGACGGGCTTTCGTAGTTTGGACTATGAGTTTCTTGTCATCCTATCCAATAACACCTTCTGCCGCCACTGCACTTAAAAACGGGCAGGAACCGTGACAAGATATTGGGAGGCCAAGCACAAATCCTGCCCTATTTTGAGGCAGGATTCAATACAATATAGCTCCTGAGCCAAATGTTGTTGAAACCAGGGGTGGGAGGGTTCAGGGGTATCCATCAAATCACATTTTATCTAGTGTAAATTGGTCCGAAATGATGTGAGTTTGTCCCAAATATAGAATCTGTTCCAGGTGCACTTCTAACCTCCTTCAAAGCTGCTCCCACTTGGATCCAGAATAGTATTCTTCAACAGAGGCAGTTCCAGTTGGTAGGCAAAACTCTAGAGAAGAAAGAGCACGACTTGGGACAGGCCCCAATGTTACCTGCCAAACATTTTCTTCAAAAGCTGCCCACATTTCCCAAAGCTGCCCCAATTTCGTGATGTGTTTTAGTGCCAAAACCTGCCCTGGACGGGATCTGGTTGAGACCTGCCACGTTTTACAGGCTGCCAGGGGTATAGTTCCTAACAGTTGAGGGGACTTTAGCCCCTCAACTTGGACGAAAAAGTTGGTCAATTTCGGGGAGAGATTTTGTACTTTTGTGGATTTGGATGTACTTAGAGCAATTTTCAAGCTCAACCCAATTTTGGCTGGGAGAATCCCTTGGTCATGAACTCATTGTCCGACCCCATGTTCATTTGCCTGACTAGAGGGTATGCCTCTCAACTAATTATTGCCTCAACTCACTCATGCCTCTCAACTAACTAATTTCAACAACCTTAGGACGTCACCACCTTCACTTTCAGTTCACTTACCTCCTCTCATTGGTGCTGTCCACGGTGGATAAAAACCTTGAACTACCTTAAAATACATTTATAAAACAATGGTAGGTTTGTTTGGTCTTGGACCTGATCACAGAATCAGTATACAAATGAATGAAAAAAATGGGTCTTGGAGAAAACACCAAGGCCACATAATTACGAAAGCCCATTTCCCACTTCGAATTCCAAGAAAAAAAACAATATGTTCTAAAAATGCTGGCTTGGTCACATTCTAAAAACTATATTTAGTTTATAAATTTGTGCCCAAAACTTATACCAATGTCTACCAAAGCAGCGAATGGTGGGGCTTGGGAAAATCAGCGGATCGCTGTACCGGACGGCGGATAGTTTCTATCAAAATCAACATGTTCGCCAAGATGTTCACCGAAGCCGCTGTCGGACTTAGAAATAGTAGCTTATAAGGTCTGCCACTAGCAACTATATTTTCCGGCTCTAATAGGCTTCCAACTTCCAGTCCGCTTGTGCCATATGGTATTTCTGCCGGGCTTATGCGAACAGTATTTGCCATGTGGTTGAACCTTGACCGATTCCTTTCTGCACGTCTTGTCAATTAATAACAGCATTCAGATTTACATTCTGCATGAATTAATTACTGAAACTGGCTAACTATAAGTTTTCGATGCAAAGAGCAGACGAGGCAAAATAGAAGCAAAAGAAAAACAGTGACAAGGAAATGACCTCGCCTCCACCACAGTCCCATACCCAAGAACCGAGATTGAGATGAAATAGGAAATTTTGGGAACATGACATCACTAGAATATAACATAATATAATAGGAACAGTGTTATACGTTTATATTGTAAGTCCAGTATCTATATAGACCCAGCGTAAATAATCTGGTAATATTGTCAGTGAGGGTGGATAGCCAGCTCATTCACCTAACTTAAATGCAAGAAAAACACTCAGGGAACAATTTTAAGAATTGTCATATTCCACGTCTTCTTTGAGTTAAGTCGGTTTAAGGTTAACATTAGTAATCGTTACGTTAAATCATTTGTAAAGGGCTTTCCAGACATCATAGTGCTTAATCCTTCTGCTGTCACGCTTTGGACCATCTGAGCACAGTGTGACAAAACATTATGCAAATAATTTCAAGATTAGGCCGCCATAGCTGTTAAACCTTACAGAAGCTTTGTCAAACCGAAATTTACATGCATAGTGCATACAGCTGGGTGTTTTTGAAATGTGAACTCCACATTCTGGAGATTCAGGACACACGGTTTCTGAAAATGCCAGCGACGCAAGAAGAAACAGTAATCAAACATTTAATCAATGCCTGTTCACTTAACAAGTCAGTGAACAGGCATTTATTAAATGATAGTGATCTTACTCTCCAGTTGTGGTCATTGAAGAGCTTGGTGCCGTATAACAAAGACGGCACCGGACCATATCACCAAGTAGCAGGGACTAGGGAGCGACCCATCCACGAATTCTCCGCATGTCTTATATGTCACGAAGGAGTCGACGTGGTGCTCGCTGGCGTACATTAAAGTCCCAGGTTTGTCCATTGAAGACAGCCTATCTGCCGTTTCACTGCTCCCATTCAGAATCCTTGGATAGTATGCAGTCTCTCCGTGGACAATACATCAAGGTTCTGTGCTCTTTGCATCTCATTTGGTTGGAGAAAATGACAGGTTTTGAGGCTCTCCTGTCTATCTGCCCTTTTCGACAGGAGTTGGCATTATGTATATGTTATATAATCTCCACTGACGTATGATCAACTGCAGTGGCTTGCGCGACATCACCGAAACATGTCAAAAACATACACACACTATGCAGTATGCATTTTTGTCTCGTCTACCTGTTCCACTGGCGGATCCAGCCCCTCCCAATGCGGGGGGGGGGTAATTTATCTGGGGGTCTTCTGGGTCCTTGACTGGGGGAGTGGGGTCGGGCCGTGAGCAAATCACATTTGATCTAGTTTAAGCTTATAACTTACCTCTTATCTATACCCAAAATATTATTTTTCACAGTATTAATTGCACTCAAAAACAAGATGAACGCCGGTAATACGTTATCATCACAAATACGACGCATGCCTTTTGGCGCCATTTCCTCCTAATGGAGCGTATTTTTTGTACTATCAACTGCGAAAATTTGTTATATTTTAGATACAATGCAGGGAAATTCTTACTCGTTATGATCAACATATGTTATGAAATACTGAATAGATATTCTTGATTTTGTCAGCAACTAAATATATTTAGTAGAACATAGCATATTTAAACAGTTGTCATACCCTGCTAAAGAAATACTTTATTGGTAGGTGAAAATATGGCAGCAAAGAAAAATACACCTATGCCCCATTTGATACAAAAGTTGCGCATTTCACCAATTCTGCGGGCACTTTACATTAAATGTGTTGTTCCTGAGCAGCAACGCTCTGGTGTAAACCCGACTGACGTGAGTTACCTCATATAATCTTGCTCCTGCACCGTGAAGCAATTATTGTCCCAAAATTTCAAAACCGTTGAGCCCGAAAATTTACAAACAGCTGAACAATTTGGATTATGTTTGGGCTCGCGCAACCCTCTGCCCCGTGTGTGTGTGTGTGTGTGTCCACGCGTTGTGTTCAGACTGGGCCGTGTGCGTGATGGATACAACATTCGCTCTTGGACTGTTATCTCTCGTATCACCCAACCGCGGCAAAAGCTATGTTTGTGTGTTGCCTGTATGCTCGTAAGTGTAACACCGTGTACGACAAGTGTCCTCTCTCTCATATCCCTGGCTTTAAAGTCCCTCTCCTCATCAATTGATTATCTATTAAATTAAGAATCTTAGTGTGTGTGAGCAGGCGTGTGAGACGAAGCAAAAAAAAAAAACATGTAAAGTACCCATTTTCATTTTCACCAGTTCGGCATCGTTTAGGGGGTTAATTTGTTATTGCCGCCCCTGTCTGAGCCTGGGAATGGTTGGCTTTTTCTAGTGACCCCCCCCCCCCCGGACCCGCCAGTAACCTGATCGAGTACCATCGGTCACCCAAGGCTCTATAAATAGTAACATTTGCAAACAAAAAGACATTCCTTAAATTTCCATAGTTTTGTCACAACTGTAATCCGCTGTTTGATAAAGCTGCGATAGCATGCACTTGACGTATTTGTTGTGATTTGCTAGCATTGGTTATGCTGGATTTTTTTTTTAACCCTTGCCCTATGGGGTCCTAGAACGACCCCCTGAGGTTTTTCTTGCATTACTTTTTACACAGCAGTGCAGCTTCCTGAAATTTGCAGTAGCTTAGTTCACAACAATTATTACGTATCCTGTTTCGATTCATCAAAAAAAATTTGGTTTAGTAGTTTGGGAGATAATGACGGTTTTAGTAATTAGTGACGTCATATTTGCGTTAAAATCGAAAAGTGGAAAAATCGTAGAAAAATATAGTTTCCAACAAACCTGCAAACTGAACGGAACTAGATGCGAAAAATGATATTTACTTTTTCATGTGACGTCTAAAATTTTGAAAAAATTTTGTGTTTTTGACACCAAAAATGGTCAAAAAACTGATTTTTAAAAGAAAAAAATCCTTACCAATCAGGTTTTCAGAAGATGTTCAAAAAAAATAATGAGAGAAACGTCAACTGAGTATGAAAAAATACCAGATAAAATTTGCATAGCCAAATATGTCTATTTTGACTGAGTGATGGCTCCCTAGTCCCTAAGTGTAAGAGACTCGTAATGCCATTTGTTTAATCACTTTTTGATGTTTTTACCAGATACGAACAAATGAATACAATTTGGTATTTGTGATACAAAATTGGCATATAAATTTATTTTTCATTTAAATTTATCAATTTTTTATTTTGAAGTTTTCTGACAGCAAAATCCGCTATTTTTGGACGTGGTCGATTTCGAAGGTCATTCACTTTGACCTGGAAGGTCACCCTTTGACCTGAAAACCTAAACATTGCATACCGTTAGATGTCTCACATGACAGGCAACAAGCTGGTTTTTACTGCGTTGCTCTATGCTGCTTGGTTTGGAAGTTAACAGGGGGTCTTTTAGGACCCCCGTAGGGCAAAGGGAAAAGGCCCCGTAGGGCGAGGGTTAAGCGTCTGAGACAATAACGTTTTTTTCACCCATTAAAACTTGCGACAGAAATCGATTTTATAAAATGTTTGAGACACGCCGCGGTAATGAATAGGCGTTAGACACTAGACAGACCTCAGTCCATGGCATGACATGTTAAATAAAAGAAGAGTTAACACCAAGGACATACTCAGCATATTTCCTTACAAAAAAAACGTTGTCCATTAATTATTATTGTCCTCATAACCAGGCGAATGCCATAAGCGCCAAACCACAACACTCATGCACCATTATAAAAGGAGCCATATCATCGGTAATCGCAAAAAATGCTAACCGTCATGTCGTTACAATAACCACTATCAGATAACAAAAAGGAAAAAGTTTCAGGCTTGAGCAAGATCGCTTTGATTTCGCCGATCCTCTTTACCTTGCTCGATCTACAAGTTACAGATGTTACTCAGTGTAACAGGCGATTTTTCCTCTTATTGCGATCTCATCTTGCCGCCCTCAACACCTTCACCGTGTTCCTACAACGTTGTAACACCGCAGCCGTCACGAAGACACACCAGCTCGTCTCATTACATGATCGTCTATAATCACCTCTCCTCCGCCACTGAGGACCACCCTGGAGATCACCGGAGACCACCCGGCACCAGCCGGGACCATCTGCTGGCGGGACCACCCTGCTGCTGCCGTCAAACCCGGCGCAGTGGTGGCATTCATGGCGTTATCTGGAGCCGCACGTCGCGCGCCATCCCTAGCCACTGTATAATCCCCGCTTTGGCCGCGCCCGGAGCGCCTCGGCCGCCGCCGTCACCGCCTCCGTCACCGCCTCGGTCACCGCCTCGGTCACTGACGACACGCCTTCACGCTTGGCCGCCGGCTTTCAGACGACCCGCGCGTGACACGTTGAGCGTTCTGGACAATCCTGAGACCGGCTCAGGAGGCTACGGAGAGCCCGTCGACCGCTAGGGAGAGCACTCGCCGGCTCTTGGCCGAGCGTGGTCCAGTCAATGGGAATATTTCCGCCTCTGGTGCAGTCGGTGTACTTCCAAGAATGCGGCACGTCTTCAGTTCCAGGAGCTCGGACTAAACGCAAGCGATGAGACGTTTCGGTCCCCTGCCGCGGGCTCCGCGCGGCGGCTTTTAATTGAGCTGGTCGGTTTCCGGTGTGTCTGCGGGGGCTCACTAGAACGCCGCGTTTCTCCCCCACATGGCGCTCCGTGACGCATGAAGTGGGAAAACGGCACGAAACCGCACGAAGACCGCAATACCACATCAGACACCGCGTCCTGGCACTGTTTCTCTACTCCTCGGAAAAACACCATCACCTAAAAAAAACATAACTAAAACTCACCACTAATAAGACATGGCGGTCAGCAAGTGACTACAAACGGTCGCCTGTATAGTGTCGCCTGTGCGTTCCCGAAGCCTTCCGCTCTTCCCACTAATGACTCACTTCTCCGCTAGCGTGGCACCGTCCGCATCCGGCGGCGGCAGAGATGAAAGGCCGCTCGTCGGCCCGCCTTCATCATCTACCAGCACCACCGCGCCCGGCGGCGGTCCGCGGCCGCTGTAAGCGATCCCGACGCCGCCCCGCGCGCGCGCCCCGCCCCCTCGCGACCTATTTGCCCGGCAGGCAGCGGCGACAGCGCCGCCATGGCAGCCGATAACCGCCCGAGGCGGTATGGCGCCGCGCCACAGGAACATCGCCCCTAACAACATCCGCGTCGCCCGCGGCCGGCACCCCACGTGGGCCGCACCGCGCCGCCGCCGAGCCGCCGCCGCGACGTGCGCTGATTGGTCGACGCGTTGAAACCGGACCGCTGATTGGTCGGGCGCCGAGCCCCACGTGGGGTTGCGGACCGCGCCGTCGGAGTTCGATTGGCGTTCGCCGGTTGCTACCCCACGTGGGTTTGCGCTATTGACTCGGGGTGGTAATGATCTGCCCTGTAACATGGGCGAGCTCACCGCAGCCGCAGTCTGGATGGAGCTCCTCTTTTTACTTTATGCATGTTTCCTGGATATCATTCCATTATGGACGAAACGCGAGTGGCGGAGGGCGGCGCTAGGGGGCGCCGACAGCGCCCTCGCGGCCTCACCGTCGCAGCCGACGATGCGGTAGTGCGGTTTGAAATCAATAGGTGGCGCTGTAGACCGTAAATGGGCGTATAAAACGTTATTGATTGCACTGGGCAAGTAAACGTGTTGGGCAAATCGGTTAGCTGTTGAGCGGCTGGCGGCTGGCGGCAGCGGCAGCGGCGGCGGCTGGCGGACCGGCGGACCGGCGGGCGGCGGGCGGCGGACCGGCGGACCGGCGGACGGCGGGCGGCGGGGACGGAGCGTCAGACGCGGTTGGGCGGTCGGCACGTGCGATTGTGTGGCGGTGACGGAGGCGGCGGCGCGGCGGTCGGAAGCAGCGACAGTGCGGCCTCGGGCCGGGTGTGGGGGGTTGTACGTGGCATGCGGCACGTCAGAGGATGTTTCCAGGCATGAATCCAGCAGCGGCGGCGGCGGCCGCGGCCGCAAGGCATACGGTGAGTTCACGACCCCTCCCCCTTCCCCTCCCCTTCCCTCGCCCTCCCCTCCTCTCCCTGCCAGGTGTCGCCAGTTGTTTGCAGGGGTATCGACGCATCTGTGATTGCTGAGGGATTTGATGGGCGGCGTATTTGTGGAGGTGTGTTGGTCGTTTGCGGGGATTTGGCTGTTGGTGGCGGATTATTTCGTGATGAAGTAACTGTTGATGATGGAAATGTGTGGTAGGGTGTCGACGTGAATGCTTAAATTACAAGGCCTCATTTCGTGTTCCGGCAAACAGTTATTAGCCACTGCTTGCATGTCTAGACCGGGGAATCATTTAACGAATTTGTCCAGCGTTAATCATTGCACGTTTGGTCGGGAAGGCATGTTTAAACGGAAAGTTGTTTATAGCCTTAGTGCTTACTGCTTAGGCAATATAAAATGAGCGGTTCGCTGCAGGTAAAGGCTGGTTTTCGTGCAGGCTTGCGCGCAATTTAGTGCGATTTTATGCTTCTTATCATGAATTGAGCTCACTTTTCAGATTAACGGAGGATTAAGTCTGTAAGAAATATATTGGCAAAGAGAGCAGCACCAGAGCGCAGAACATTAAAGGCGAGATTTGAATTGATGTAGCAGCCGGTATTCACACTTGTAGACAATAAGCGAAATTGCTGTTAAAATGTAAAATTGTAATAGGTACGTTACAAATACCGCCACGTGCATGGGCGGATCCAGAGGGGAGGCCACGGGGCCATGCCCCCTCCCCAAACCACCCAAAATCGGCGCAGATTGGACACATTCCCTGAGATTGTCGTAAAACTAAACAACTTGTACTAAGGAAAGTTTGTTTTAAATCAGTAACTGATACATAAGCAAGCGAAATCCGATGAGTTTTCAGAAATGTACGAGACTTTTTGGGATTTGCCCCCTCCCCCAACCGACAAAATCACCCGTTCTGGATCCGCCTATGGCCACGTGCACTGGTGAATCCAAGAAGAAACCACCAGTGTTGCAAAATGTGATGATCTTGGTTTTGGCATGTAAGGTAGCAAGAAAATGGCAACGAACCCTTACACAATGCCGTGATTCCAGAAACACTGGGGCCCTTTTGTGCTGTGATCAGACCCCATTGACTGGGGTCTGATCTGAACACCATTGATTGCGGGGTGGGGCGTGTAACGCCCCCTGGTTATCTTCCGAATCAATGATCGCAGCGAGACGCGCAATGCGGCATTCGAAAGTAAATCATTGAGACAAATGTAAATGCATCTTCAAAAATCTCAAATTGAGGTCACATGTCAGGTCACGGTCAGGTCTAAGGTCAAAACAA
>VOPJ01007519.1:0-70671 GCA_014673585.1 Semibalanus balanoides
CAGCGGCGGAGACAGCAGCGGTAGCGACGGGGAGGCTCCAGCAGCGGGGGAGGTGAGGTCGGGGTCTACCGCTAGACGTTGGTCTCCTTGGTTTGAAACCAAACCGCGCGTGCGGTGTTTCCGTCACCTGATCAAAGGCACGGATAACTCTGCGCTACACACGTGTGCGCCGCTGTCAAGGATTGGCGAGGCGCCGTGATGACGAATTTGGCCACAAAGGCGACCTTCTGCCGGCCCTTTTTGCGAGGGACGGCGTCCTCTTGGTCGGTGGAAGCGGGACTGGCAGTCGGCTGATGGTGGCCCCGGGCAGCTGCAGCGCCACGCTGAGATGAGGGCTGTCAAAGACCGAGCTGTCGAGCTGAGAGGCGCGGCGACGGACTCAGAAGCATCGATCAGACGACGCGGAGCTGCAGGGTAGTGCGCAAAATGCTGGCCTATATTTATGTCGGCAAAGTGTTTTACGTAAGACTATGGTGTAATCTCGTGAAATAAGCGCAGTTTCAGGTCCCGGTTGACTGATATCCCAGCGTCGAACTACGTCAGAGCTGTTCAAGTGAACATGTGACGTATTTATCCCACATGAACGGTAGGATGGCTGCGTCTGACGAGGACTGTTGAAGGTGATGACGATCACGTTCGTCCCTTCACCGCGTCCTGCGGGCCCTGTCCGCCTTGCCCGCCTACTGCCGCCTCTGCCCGCCTCTGTCGCCTCTGCCCGCTCTGCTCATGACGAGCCGTCTGCGCGGCGACAGGGGACACGACCTAAAAAACGGCCGCTGCGGGGGGACGCCCGGCCGCGGGCGAGGTCTGGAGCAGAGGGTACCATCCCGAGCCATCACTGGTATCACCGGCGTCACAAGTGTCACCGGTGTCACCGCCCGTCACCGCCCGCCACCGCCCGTCGTCGCCCGTCGTCACTCATCACTGCTCTTCACCGCGTATTCATCAGAAAAGAACACCGCTATCCGCTCTGCCATTCGCACCCTTGTTGACGCTTCGATGCGGCGTACACAGAAAACAGCCAGTCACCAGCCAGTGTGGACTGACCGTGACCCGGTGACCCGGTGACTGTGACCTAGTGACTGGAACTCTCTCTCTCCCCACACAACGCGCCTGACGACAGCAGCTCTGGCGGGACCCGGGAGTGAGCGTGACCGCAACCCATGTGCTGTGCGCTGCTCTCCGCACGAGCGGCTTGACCGCCGCGCTGCGGTGTCCGACCGACCGACCGCCACCGGCAGTGCAGAGCGGCTATAGTGGGGCCACAGCGGATTGCGAGGGTTGCGAGCCTGGGGCCCCTGTGAGCTGCGAGCAACTCCCTCTTGCGCGGAGCCGCTCGCCGATTACATAATGGGTCAAGGCGCCGTGGCTAATATTCCGAATATGACGGTGGTTATTGACCAGCTGGCGAGGGATACCTCGATGATTTCGCATGGATTTTGTGAGGATTTCACAATGCATGGATCTCGGAGTAATTTCGCAAGGAGTTTGCGTGGATTTCACGAAGCCGTCGAATCGTATCGCCATCAGTTGGGCATGCGTGATCGTGGCAGGTGAGATGCTCGCGTTCCCTCTCTTTCTCTCCCTCTTGCCCTTCACCAACTCGTTTTTTGTATTGTCAGCGCTTCGCCACAGGATGAGAGTGAAAGCCGGTTGGCTCGCGTCGCCCCGCACACGACCCGTTCCTGTCGCCCGTGCGCGCGCACCTAACCCGGCGGCCCTGCCCCAAATCCCGGCGCGGCCTAATAAAATATGGTTACAATGTCACGGGCGGCCTTGTTTGGCGGCCAAGGTCGCCGCCAGGCGTCGCTGGGGGCGGTCGATGGACGCCTGACTGGTGAACTGGAGAGAGAGAGATAGACGGCCGGCCATGGATGATTGGGTTTAGACAGCTGGATAAACTCGTTGGTTTAATGGGGATACTGGATTTGGAGACAGCTACAAGCTGTATCACCTTGGTAGAAGAAAGCTGCAATGTGACGGCACCCAAACCGCGCCAATCAATCTGCAGTGCGTTGCAGGACGGGAAACCCCGCGACAATGAATAACAAATCGCTTGGTATTGCACCGTCTCGTTAATTGCGCAGCGCCCCGTGTACAGTTCCGCTGTATGCATGTTTGCCAAAGCATCAGAGCGGTGGTGTTCCGTGTCCTTGGCACGAGGTGGCGTCGAGGCTGTCGGAACACGGCGTCTAACCGCATTGCAAATGGCCCGATGCATGACAAAACGCGCAGTTGATCGACCGAGAAGCGTGGTTGATCGACCGTGGAGTGTATTTAGTCGACCGAGGAGTGTAGTCGATCGACCGAGGAGTGTTTTTGATCGACCGAGGAGTGTAGTTAGTCGACCGAGGAGAGTAGTTGATCGACCGAGGAGTGTAGTAGATCGACCGAGGAGTGTATTTGATCGACCGGGAGCAGGTCGTAGCAAGGGGGGGCGGGTGCCATGCCCCCTGAGCGAAAATAAATTCACACTAGATTAGAATGACGATTCTCTGAAAACCCGGACCCTACCCCCCCCCCCCCCCCCCCGCCCGTTAGCGTTATATGGTGAGAGCAAAATGTGATTTCTTCTTAGATAAAATGAGATTCTTTTTAAATCCCGACCCCTCCCCTGTGTTCAGCAGCAATCATATGGCTGGGGAGCAAAATGTGATTTTTTTCGACGTGGCCCCCCCCCCCTGAACAAACCTGGCTACGTGTCTGCCGAGGAGTGTAGGTCGATCGACCGAGGAGTGTATTTGATCGACCGAGGAGCGTCGTCGATCGACCGAGGAGAGGCGTCGGCACGGCGACCGTCTGTCAGCCGCTCCTCGTGCCGACAGTCTGACAGTCTACAGCCGACAGTGTTCGACAGTCTACAGCTCCGACAGGTCGGCGGCTGGCGGCGATCAATGGCGGTTCAAGGCATCACCGTGTCATGCCTGGCTTCCCAGGTGAAAAGGTCGACGAAATTCGTCACACTTTGGTAGATTTTGCGGTCCTTAGAAGTTGTCGGTAGATGAATGCCCCAGGACGGATATTCTCCTCTAAACGAAATAAGCCATTTTGAAGGGATTTTGTGTGCTTGTTTCACGTCTGCCTTGGCTCTGTCCTTGGCAGGCGTCTCGAGCCAGTAATACCGGTCCCCGCGTGCGGCGCTGGGGGCGCTGGGACCCTCGGCCCGCCGCCGGACTGAATTGCGAACATTTCATTCGGCTCGTGGCCCGTAGAACACCGCTGCCACAGTTTGCGTGTCATCGCGAAGCGTGCACCGGCGGTCCGTTGCCTACAGGCGGCATTTTTCGCGCGTCGTTGACATGTTGGGGTGTTAACGGGTTGTTGAAGGAGCGCAAATCGACCATCGTAGGTGACTGGTTAGTGATGCGACGTGACAGCGCCGTAAGTGGGTCGCGCTCTATAAGGCCGGAGGAAAATGTCAGCAGTTAAAGAATGTCGAATTGAAGGGTGTCACACCTGAGTAAGAGTTTTGGAACGCTTTTTACGGCCGCTGTGAGAATAACTGCGATACTGTAAATATTGTGCTATTGGCACAGTGAACGCAACGTTGTTCGAATATTCGTTGGATAGACTAGTGAGGATGATGATGCCCTGCGTTTTACTTTTGCTCATCCGCACAAAATGCCCGGCAGGGAAAACGGTCATTTTAACATTTGGTATTTCTATAACAGTGAACATTTCTGCGAATCGCGTCATGTCACCACATGAAATAAAACGTTATTATAGATAGTTAACTGTCGAGAATGTAAAACTGCCTTAATTTTATCCGACACGATAAAGTAATATCCGACAATATCGCACCTAAGTCCCCTTACAACTATAAGCAGGCGCGGATCCAGGATTTCGGTCAGGGGAGGGCGCCCAATACAACTTTCGCCCTTTGAGCGCGCACTACGGGCGCGTGATAGGTGAGACCCGGCTCAGAGGGGGGCGCGCGCCCAAGCGCCCCCTGGATCCGCGCCTGATAAGCACCGCTCGTCCTTGCTGGACGCTGGTGCGTTCGACTGACCTGCTATGGGCCGACTGCTGCACGTTTGGACCGTTCCTGCAACACAGAGACACACGTCACACACACGTCACTCAGTGATAGCGATAGCCGGCCAGGAGTCGCCAAACAGTTGACGATACCGTGGCTGCGTATCTTGGGACTGTTAAAGTTATCGGAGTCGTATTGACTTGGCAGAGAAGGGTCTGCCGTGGCAGGTCACACAGGAATCACACTTTCTAAAACTCGACGGGGCTCGGAAGGAGACGGAACGCGACGGGGCTGGAGATGGGATGGGAGAGAAGAAAGCATGGACCGTTTTCTTTGCGTGATGATTGTTGAGGATCCCTGATAACTGCTGTATGGAGCCTCAGGCTATGGCGCTGTTTTTGATGCCACAATGTTGTGCGCGCTGTGTTGTGTACTGGTACTGTACACAATGTTTAATGCACTGCAATGTGGCTCAGTTCAGAAGTGTAACCACGGAGCACAGCATTACGTCATGTTGACGTTCAGCAACACTTCCATAGCCTGAGACTCTTTGGGACTCCATTACACAGTAATTCGGGGATCCTCCACTAAAAACAAAAAGCACGGCCATGATTTGGTCTCGGGTCCCTCCGACCGTCCGACGGTCCCTGTTCGTTTCTCAAATCTCAGGGTAACATGACGGACGGGGCTCGGCGAGGGATGGGGGGAATGGTCTGGTCTAATGGTCCTGCTGCCGGTCTCGACATCGGTCCCACCCCGTCTTCTAACGAGTCGGTGCTCTGAGCAGGGTGGGAGCATGGTCTGGTCTCAGGTATCCACACACCAGTCTCTGCCCGGCGGCGCGACTCCTCGCACGGGTAACGAGACAGCGCGAATCAATGCAGCCTCGGGACACCAGCCGGCCACCCAGCTAGGGTTTCTTGCTGTCGCTCAGCCCAGCTCTGCCAGGCTCTGCTCGGCTCGGCGAGACCAGGCCCGGCTCAGCGGGCATCGCGAGGCTTCACGCACAGCGGCCCCGCCCCCGGCCGAGCCCGCGCGGCCCGCGTAACCAGGTCAGCGTGCAGCGATTATGTCGTACGCACCTGCACCGCTCACGCACTCATGCGTGCAACTCCCGCAGATCTGGCAGATAACGTAGTCGAATGGGGCAACGGGCACAGCGGTGGAGGACACGGTTTGGCAGGGAAAGTGCTCGCTTGTAACGATGGTGGTGGAGCTACAAAGCGTCGACTCGTGGATATGATTGGTAGTTCGTACCCAGTAACCCATAGTAGTGTCGCCGATAATGACTAGATCGGAGGATACCGAGGGTGTAGGAATTAGTCCTGGCCACTTGGACGAAGTGGTGATATTTGAGCGAAGCCATAATGACGATTGATTTCTGCGAATCGCGCCACCTCTGCAATCGCGGTGCCCTGAGGCATAAATCACTGTCAGCATCGTTCTGAAAATCGCTTCCTGCGTTTATCTTACTGGTTTCGGATAATCCTGCTCGTTGCAAACGCACACGAAACAAGTTTTATACGTGGAGTTTGTGATTGTTATGGCCTATAATGCATTTAAGAAACCTGGCGACGTGCAGGGGCGCAGGGGCGGATCCAGGGGGGGGGGGCAATCCGGCCATGGCCCCCAGAAACGTCTGAAATCGGGGCAAAATTGAAGCATTTCCAGGTATGAAAAAATCAAAACAATTTTACAAAGGAAAATGTGTTTTAAATCAGCTGTCAATGCATAAGCAAGCGTAATCCGATAAGTTTTCAGAATTATGTGAGAATTTGTGGACTTTGCCTCCCCCTTAAACCACTGGTGGCCCCTGCTAATCTACGTTCTGCAGATCCGATCCCTGCAGTGGCCGATCTACGTTAGGGAAAACAGGCAATTGTCCCCCCCCAACGAAAAATCTGTAGGCAACCGTATGTTTGTTATCCCCCAAACCGTTCTGGAAGGTGGTGAGTTTAGTTCTGGGAAGTCGTGTCTTTACCCTCGCCAGTGTAGGACTAGTTCATGATTGTTTTTTATGTCCAGTGTAGGGCTAGATGACTGCGTGACCATGTAGGGGGTATGACCCCCCCCTTTGGCGTTTGGCCCCTTATTGAGCTAGAGTTTGATTAAAAACGATCTTGTTGTTTGTTACAAGAGGAAGCCATTGACATCTGATTTTAAGGTCCTGGGTTATTAGTTGACCTCTGAGGTCATGTCAAAGACCAAAATGTCATCAAATTGTAAATGTGTAAAAACAAAATACTAGTCGAACTAAAAACGTAAAGGAATATCTTAGAATGCTTAATAGACGCCAAATGTGAAATAAGCATCACAAAATGACCTAAAAAATGCTAACTTAAAAAAGGTTATGTCAGGTCAGCTGAGGTGAGTGAGGACATTGACATCGGTTGACCTTTGGAAGTGTATGACCCTAGTGGAACATATAATTATGTAAAATGAATCTCAGATTTGAAATCAGCGTCACAAAACTTGCCCTGGAAACCGGACGAAGAAGAACACTACAAAAGGACATCTGAGGTTCATCGGAGGTCAGTGACCTCCGGGTTGACTCTGAAAAGGGCAACGAGATCGGCAGATCTTCTGCAGAAGCCACTACTGTCACCTAGAAACACCTGTACAGAAGCTCCTGAATAACAAACACTCGGAAACTGCACATGTTTTAAGGATCGATACTATACGGGACGCCAGTTTCGCCAAGCACGACCTTGAGATTCGAGAAACAGGTCATGGGTCATAAAGGTTAGAAGTTAGAAATTTTCACAGAGTATGTGTCGTGTTTCAAAGTAGGGTACTGAAAGTTTCATCGCGATCGGTTGATAACTACGCGAGTTATTCCGGAATAACCGAGGGGGGTGGCATGCCACCTCCTGCACTGGCGAGGGTTAACTCCCCCCGCTCAACAACTTTTCGCTGACGGAACGGAGCGAAATTTCCCCATATTCGAAACCTAGATTGACCACTGGCGATGTGCGTTGTTGCTTTGTTATGGTGGGTGGACACCTTTAGTTCCCTTTATCTTTACCAGCTGGCTTGAAAGCTAGCTCGGCAATGATCTTGCATTTACTTCACTTACCAATGGGACAGCACCATATACTGTATTGTAAGTGATATTCGGCATACATACTTGATAAGAAGAGCCACAGCCGCACGCAGTGGCGTCGCCACGAACCGAGGGATTGGGGGGGACGTAGGGACTCTGAAGTCATTATTTCCAGCAACGCCCATAGGCGTAACGTTAGACTATAAACCATAAATATGAAGGACAGTGTGAACTCCATGGCTCTCGAATTGAGACGAGCCCTGTTCACGCGTGGTTAATCTGTGAGGTACGGAGGTAGAACGCGAAGTGCCCCTCCGTCTCCATCCGCGCGCGTATCTTCGACTGCTACGCCGCCGTATCGGACTCGCGATCGATGTTTCATTGCAGCCTGCGCCGTCCCTTTCATAGCTAGCACCGACTAATACTCATGACAGTACCGGCGCGAATGGCAGGATCCTATATCCACCTTTTAATGAGTCGGTTCTGCTTATACACTGAGATAGATGAATACTAGGGCAGATCTATTTCACTCTGTGTATTCGCTGTTGGAACTGACGATTAGCCAGTGTTCGCGCGTGTACGGCCGTTGAGAGAGTGAGAAACGTAGTACCTTCACTCCAACCACTCTATCCTACTTTCCTCTTCTGCTCATGAAGCCTGTCACATCGTTATGAGCTAAGTTCTATTTTGAATGTCTCTGGGGCACGTCTTTTCGGCGAATAGTCTCCGCGCCGCTCGTAACTGTGGACGTGACCAAGCGGACGTCGGTAAGATCTGTTGCTGCCTGGCGAGCGGAGAGAGACACCTCGGCGATGAGACTCTGCACTCCTCTTCGATGCCGGTGGCATGGATTCTCCCTGCCTGCGAGTTATCGCTCGCAAATACTTGTATTTAATTTCGCCAGAACTCGATCTTAAACTAAATTCCGCTATTATCTGTTGACAGCGTCAGGTGTGTGCTCATATATAGCCCTCCACTACTCCGAACGCGTCATTCTCGATGTCCCTCGGCAAAAGAGAGGTGTCAGTGACCTTTCCGATCGCAAAGTATCACTCGATCGTCTAGTCCCGAGCAAGCCACCGTCCTTACTCTCTCCTTTGTGCTACCTGCTGACCCGACCGGAGACCCGGATCGATTACCGCTAGGCGGGTGATTTGAAGAATTACAGAAAGGTGAAACATTCCTTTTAAACGAAATATTTGGATAACTGACAAAGTAACTGAAATCAGTTAATACAATACATAATGCAATGCTGAGGCTTCAGGCTGACATAAATAATGAAACCGCAGTTCGGTCGAAGCGATATCTTTTGCACTGGAGAAAACCCAGACATTATACATTATAATTTGCTATGGAAATATAATGTCAAACAACCGCGGCACGACTTTGAAGTAAGACTTAGGCTTAGGCAAAAACAAAACACAGATGCTTGTTTATCGGTGGCCGGTGGCCGGTGCGATAACGTAGGTATGTTGGAAACGAAGCGTTATCTTCTAAAAGCGTGGAACAAATACATGATGGTAGTAGCGTGGAACAAGTACAGTGTAGTACAAATACTCTGTCCACTTCATCGACACCACCCGATGTCGATGCGCCAGGCGAATAAATCCTTCGTGAAAACGGCTAGAAGCAGTCCTTTCAGTGCACTATTCGAATACACCCTCCATTTCTCTGGGGGCGATGTTTGTTTTCGTCTGCCGGAGGCTAGCTTTGAAAGTATTCTGAAAAAGCCTTGCCCTAAGCGCACCCGTTTAATTCAATGTCAGCATTGTCCATCGGTGCTGTCTGTGGGCGCTGCACGCAGTGGAATATAATGAAACTATTTATGCCCTCGCCCCTGATACCGGGGGCGAGGGCTATAGTAATTGCAAATGCATTGGATTCCACCGCGTGCAGTACCGACAGACAGAGACAGAGACAGAGGTGGTGTCGATGAAGTGGACATAACATGTTTTGCACTATACACAACTACCACTGTACTAACTACCTACCAATTACCTACCATTGGTAGAACTTTATGAAATCACTCGGGGGGCCCTAATGTTAATTTTATAGATTTTAACGCCATTCTTTACCATGCAACGCCATAGGCATAATGTTAAAATGTAAAATAATCGGGGGGGGGGGGACTCGGGATATAATGTCCCCAAGAGATATAAAGTTCCACCCCTGCTACCTACAGACATGACGGTGGTTTCCCAGTCCTTTTAGCGTAACAACATGCATTCTCGTGGGACATTGGATCGAAGTTGACTATATGTCTATATGCGAGTCGAAATCATCCTTTTAAATGAAATAAATGGATGAATGATTGTATTTAATTAAATGGATTGAACGGCTTACAAAATCACATCCTCTTACCAAACACGCATCCAGACATACAATCCTACCATAGTCCGCTCCGATGAATTAATAAACCTAACAGAAGTTGGCCCCACCACCGCACATCACTGTGACGTCAGCAGCAGCAGCGGATCCAGGATTTCGGTCCGGGGCCGGGGCGTCACATAGTGATCACCGTCAGCGACATCTTGTTGACAGGGGGATGTGGAGCGTGATCGAAACCAGAAAGTTGCGCTTGTCGGGCGCGACTCGAGGCTCAGGCCCCCTGGCTAGCCCCCGCCCCTGGATCCGGGCCTGGCGGCAGCGGCGGCGGTTGCGGGCTGCGAGGCTGCGAGTAACCCTCGCTCCGCTGACCTTGGGTGGACCTTGGCCGCCCGGATTGACCCACAATGGAGCGGACTCGCGAGGGTGCCCGCGGCGCGCCGCCCGCTCCGCGACCTTCCAGTGCGCCAAATTCGGACGCCGCGTGCACCTGTTGCTCAGCGAAGAGGAGTGGATGGGTGGTTGGGTCCGCGCGGCTGGCCGATCACAGTCAATGGACCAGATTTCATATACGGCCTTGGGTGGACCCGCCCGCGGTACTGTTGCCTGGCAGGAAAGGGACGGCGCAAGACTGCGGTGAACATGCGTAGATCGAACCCGTGATAAGAAGCCTTGCGTTATCTATGCAGTTAACCTCAATTGTTTAATTCGGAGGCCAATGGATTCAACTGTTTAAATACTTGGCTATTTTCTCACAGTCCGCTCATTTAATTAATTAACTCAGCCACCCTTGTGACATTTTACTCGAGCCCGAAGCACAAAGAGCATGGGCATCGGACACTGGACACTTGGACAGTGTCCATGGTCGGCCCGAGTGGATGGCCCCTTCATTGGCCATGGGCCATGGCCACTAAACGCAACAGTCCATTCCGCAATAAACATCGGGAGTTCCCGGCAGACTACAGCGAATCCCGTGCGATCCTGCTGGCGTGAATCCCAGCTTGGGTGTGAGTCAGTCCCGGCCTGGAGGACGGACCCGCATGCTCCCGACTCCGGAGCCACCCGCGCACTAATGACCTTGACACAATTAACGCTGCCAACTTGCACAAAAACACACCAACGCTAGTTGCGTTACCGCCGGAGTGACGGTGCCAACGACGACCAATGCAAATAACGCCGTTAAATCCATCAATGCAATCCTGGCTTCATTCAGAAGCGTGGTTTTTGCGCGGGGAAATCGGAGGTTGCGATGACTAAAAGGCCCCGGCACTGCTGCTGCCGCACAGAGCCCATCGTTGTGTACCAGGCCTGACACACGAGCCAACAACCAACGTTACATACAGCACGCCTTACTTGCGACTTGAAGTTCTGCGTGCCCTGAGCAGGGCGGCATGCCCTGCTCTGAGCGAGACGACCCCGGGCCGCCCAGTCCGTCCACCTGCGTCTCCCCACTGTATTCGTCCTCTGCGCGCCGTCCACGCCACAGCACAGTCCGCGCCGACCGCGATTCTCGTCTCCGCCGCGCGTCGACAGCGCCACTGCAGCTGCAGAGCGGGAGCGTCACACGTCCGACCACGGTCGCGTCGCGAGCCACACTGAGCCCACTGCACGCGCCAGACTTTCACGGCGGCCTTGCGCGCCGGCCGGCGCCGCCACGCAAGGTCGACCCGCCGCGGCAGGGGCGACCCAGAGCGACCTGCGGCGACCCGGGGAGACCTGCCGGTCACCAGTCCTCGGTCGGCGGACAGGTCACCAACGGGTCACGGGGGTTACAGGGTTCTGGCGCCCTTCCGCCGGTCGCTCGTCACTGTCACGTGCATCCTGGAGCCAGCTGTGGTTGAATCACTCGCGTTGCATCTTCCGAGGGATGTGTAGTAAAAGAAGCTCGTCCTTTCCTTCCAAAGCGAGACAAACAGCGGAAGAAGCTGGCAGGACAGCGGATGTAGCCGCGATCGCCTGCGGTGAATACGAAATCCGGCTTCCTGGGGACGGTTATTGAGTCGGGTTTGAAGCTGGACTATTGAACGCTTTTGCAAGCGAGTACGTTTACAGTTAGGTACAGTTAATAATCCTAAACCGAACATGAGCTGTTCAGCAGACTTGTGCTTGATTCCTATTCAGTGGAATCGGTTCGTCAAGCCAGATCTGAGTGATCCCTTTCAGTGGAATCGGTTCGTCAAGCCAGTGTGTGTGATTCCTATTCCAATATACGTTTTACTAGGGAAACGATTCCGAATCCGATTCCAGAGTCATGACTCGACTCATGAGTGAGACATTTTTGGATGAGTCATGAGTCGAGTCGATTCAATTAAAGGACGGCACTTGAGCAAGAGTCGAGTAGATTCAATTTGTTTGAAACAGCACTTCTGTCGAGAGTCGAGTCAGTTGTTCGGTTCTGAGTCAGACTTGAGTCGACTCAAACAAATTTGGGTCAAACAACAGGGGCATAGCCAAGAGTGGGGGGTAAGCGCTACGGCCACGCCCCTTCCCCTGAGCAAACCAGTTAACATTAGATAAAACGCGATTTTTCTGACACCATATCCCCTCCTCCCGTTGACATCAAGTAGATAATAATGCAACTTGTGATGATGAGTCAAATTGAGTCGACTCAAATATATTTTTTAGTCGAGTCGATTACATTTGTTAAAACTGCACTTGAGTCAAGAGTCAAGTCGATTCAATTTTTATAAACAGCACTTGAGTCAAGAGCTGAGTCATTTTTTATACAGCACTTGAGTCAAAAGTCGAGTCAGTTCTTCGGCTGTTGAGTAAGACTTAAGTCGACTCAAAACAATTCAAAACAAGAGTCGTTACTACAAGTCTGCGAAGATCGCTGTATGCTTCCACCTAAATAACTATATTTTCTGGGGATTTGTATTGACCCACATTAGGCAAAACATCATCGCCTAGCTACGCTTTAGCTATGCATGCTCACAGAAACAAACTTACCTCAGAAACCTTAAAATTCAAAGTAAGAGTGACGCAAATAAAACGGAATCACTTGAAATATCAATTTTTCCCGATTCCGATTCCATCATTTTCTCAAAGTGATTGACTCCACCTGATTCCAATTCAGTCCAGATGTCAAAGGAATCTAATCCGATTCCGATTCCAGTTCAAACGGAATCGACTCCGGAATCGGATCGATTCCACTGGAATCAATCCGATTCCGATCATCCGAATTCCGATCAATCAATCAATCCGATCAATCAACATGTACCTAACAGACATTTTTAGGTACAATGGATATGTTTCATATGTTCAATAAATAAATAAATAATCACGTTCAAGTATGCTGCAGAGGAGCGTCTGATCTGACACGTCTCAGCGGACCCGTGGCGTCACAGACTGCCTCTGAGCCGTGACGTCACAGGTATGAGGGTGCGGCCTGTTGTGTTGACCTGGGCCGGCTGTGATGTGAGTCGCCTCTTCCGTGCCGCGGGCACGTGTCTCATGTTTGAGATCAAGTACACGGAGACCGTCAGCTCATCGACAGGCGTGTACTCGGCCGCCCGTTCGGGCAGCTGCAGCGGGGAGAAGTTGCTGATAACCGGCTGCGGGAAGAAAAAAAAGGGAAAAATTTTGGTTCGGATAAAAAAACAACCCCCCCGGGTCAGCGAGAAGAAGTTGCGATAAACCGGCAGCGGGCGGAACTACTACACACCGGTGGTAGTAACTACCCGAATCTGGTGGTTAAGTGGGTTTAAAAGTGGCATCTCTAAATTGCCTACCGAATAACCTGGCCAGTAACCACACAACATCAACGCCGCTTCGGAAAACCAAGGCACCATCCGGTCCCATAGCATGCCAATCAACAGCCCCAGCCAAGCTGCTTGTCGTTGGGCTTCCGAACAACCCCCGATTTCGCTGCTTCATTCCCGACGGAACGACAGGGACTCGGTTTTTCCTTCATCGGACGTCACTCGCGCCTGGTGCGCCGTTTTTGGACAAAGAGCGCCGATCAGTCGGCTGGAAAGGGTCAAGGCCAGGCGGCTGACGCACAGCGAAGGAAGGCTGCAGTGCAGTGCAGTGGTGATCGGGACGGTCCACTCGCTAGTCACGTCACGACAACCCAGTCAGCTGTCAGGCAGCAGGCGCGGGTCTAGAGGGTAGGGCGCCCCCTCCCCTGAGCCGAGTCGCCCCGGAGGGCGCAACTTTTTGTATGTAGCGCCCCCCTGACGAAATCCTGGATCCGCGCCTGGGCAGTGAGACTGCAATTCACAGAGAATGACGCTGAAAATATGTCCCGGCGAACATGAGAGTTCGTTACCGGACGACACGTGTTTCGGTGGAGTTGCTCAGCAGCTCAGGAACAGTGCCTACCTACCAACGTGCCATTGTGGGAGAGGGAGCAGAATCCGCGGTTCAAAGAATCATGCTCAAGAACGAGACTTGCAGCTTAGACACAAATCATGCAGCAGCTCAGAAAAGTGCGTGTGGTATCAGCAATCAGGATTAAATGTGCAAAGATAAACGACAGTTCGAAGCCAAAGCGTGCTTCAGAGGAAGTCAGCTTACTGGACAGATTTAGTCAGATTAGTCGACAGTGACCCTTAGCTGAAGCGAAATGCCTTCTGATATTCAATCATAATTCATGTTAATATCAGTCATATAGACAGATCTAGAACGAGTGGATGAGGGGGGGGGGATGGCAATCCTAAGAAGTCTCACACAATTCAGGAATCTCATTGGATTTCGTTTGATTATGCATTGATAACTGATTTAAACAAACTTTCCCTTAGAACAAGTTGCTTAGATTTTCTTCTATATCAGGAAATGCGTCAATTTTGCGCTGATTTCAGATGGTTTGAGGGGCATGACCCATGGCCCCCTCTGGATACGCCCATGATCAGAGTGATATTCAGGGCATTGACCCTCTGCACTTGTTCGTGTTTCGATTCACGACAACCAGCAGTTTTTTTAGTTCCGGAACATGGGAAAATGTCTGTCAGGATACTTGTAGCAAGATAAATTGGCCTTTATCATAGGGTCATCTGCACGCGGTTATATAACCTCTTTAGGTTTTACAAATTTTATCCCACGAAGATCTAACCGCTGAGAAAATCTGACTCCTGTGCTCTTAAGAAACACGAGTATTGATCTCGGTCCCTGGCTATTCCAAACAGCAGGTGGGGAGCTCATAAAGGTCGGCCAAGAAATGTTAGAAGAACCCTGCTGCTGCTGGGAGAATCTACGCTCAACCAATTCGTTAAGCGATGCAGTAATGAATGATAGTTAATTAAATTTCTTCCTTGCATTTGATATCATCTAAGATGCTTTCGCGTTTCTACTACTATATAGAATGCCTATTGTTTGTATGGTAGGTTTATAGTCCTTACTATTTCGTTTATTTGCACACCATCGTATTATGTATTGTGATTCGGGGACAATACGCGCTGACATTGCTTGATTGATGGCGAAGGAACAAGTAAAGACACCCGGCGGTGTACGCCTGAAGTGAAAATCTCGGTCACCTTCGTAAGTCGTCAGTCGTCGCGAGCAAACATTTCTCCCAGTGACCACAGGTACCGAAAGACAGGTCATGCGGTCATGCAGTTATTTTCATGCCGTACCAAGACGACCATTAACCCGGCATTGACTGGGGGGGGGGGGCGTTTAACGCCCCCTGACGAATTTGCATAAAAACTCAAAAATGATTGGCGCTATCAACGCAAAACTCGGCCACCTTTTTGCACATCAATTTGACGTATTGTGTGCAAAAATGAAATAATTTCGCTCATAAATTTTTGATATTTATCGCATTTAGTGACGTTACTACTCACGATTTTTTTTACAACAAAATCAGCTAAATTTTAACAGATTGTACAAAGACCATATGTGAAGAAACATTTCATGCAAAAGCTGATAAAAATGTCAAATTACAAGGGTTACAAAATGGTCATCTCGGATTTCAGAAACTTTTGAATTTTGACCCAATTAAAAAAAAAAATACAAAAATCAAAAATTTCAAAAATATTGAAAACGGATTTTATCTCAAATAAACATATGCGAACAACTACCATACTAAATTTTAAAGTGATATTATTTTTGACTGAGTGATGGCATTTACAGTGGTAACTCATTACGTCATATTTTGAAATTGCGTTTATTTTGCTTTTATTGACAAGATACAGACAAATAAATGACAGCTATGTATTTCTGATACACAACTAGTCCAGAAACATGCCCTTTGATTTATATTTATCAGTTTAAAATATTGCCATTTTCCCCTTACTTTGACCTTAGCTTGACAACTAATCAGGTAATGTTCATGAAGTCTGGTGATAAAATGAGTATCAATGTTGAGTTCTACGCATGAAATGATCCATACAAGTTACAACATGTGTTGCATGACTTTCGTAGATATTTTGTGTATAGTGACATTTTGTGACCTGACCTTGACCTTTGATCATTGCCAACAATCTCACTTTCGATCATGCGGGATGTGTATCATACCTTTGAGGGCACTTTGGGTGATCATGGTTGCAATCGAAGGCTTTGGATGGAAAGTATGGCCCATAAACTTAAATGCATCGATTTTTGCCTTTGACCTGACCGTGACCTGACATGTGACCTCAATTGAAAATTTTGAGCGTGCCTTAGATTTGTCTCATTGCGTGCTTTCGAATGCCGCCTTGTGCGTCTCCCTGCGATCATTGGTTCGGAAGATAACCAGGGAGGGGAGCGTTTAACGCCCCCCCCGTCAAAGGTGTTCAAATCAGACCTTAATCAAGGCCGGGTTAATTCCCATTTCGAACTCTACTCCATTGGACCTTAGCGCTGGCATAGTTAACACTCCTGGACAAAACCAAATTATAAAAAAACAGGAGCTCCTTCTGGTCCTGTGGCGGTCCACCATGATGCAGCAATCCGGCCGGTCATCTTTGTGCTAGTCGACTGCACAGGTCACAGGTCAATTTATGCCGTCTGCCTCGCGTGGTGGTCGCCTATGCTGGCCGGGTCACCGCCAGCGGCCGCACCTCTTCAATCGCTGACGGGATTGAATTTCCGAGCTGCTCTCCACGTTACGAGCAGTCCGGCAGCCACTAACCCACCTGAAACCTACGCACCGTCAGCCACCCGGAACTTTGTGCGGTGGGAATATGAAATGTTGAAATCGAGATCAGTTGATCTGGTTAGTAGCCTCGTTCGAAGGGCGCCTGTCACATACATGACATTCACCAAGTTTGTGAAGGCAATTGCTGAAGCTAAATTATAAGGCTGATTTCTTCAAATGAAGACACTGAGAAACTTAAACTTATACGTTATTTGATTTGTTAGTTATTTGTCTCTCGTGCAGCATAAAAGATGTGAGAATAATATGATCAATGAGAGGCAATATTTCATTACATTGGGTATGTGCCGATTGCTCATCAGTCGGACTTTGAAGGCTGACATTTTCAAGTTGTATTATTTGACGGAGATAGCAAACTGGTACAGCGGCGTTCGTGCAGAGACTGGATCATGGGTGCCCAAACCCCAAGCCCGAACCAGCCGTAGAACCCCATGAGAACATCAAAGCCCAGACTGCAGAACCAGACCAGGCATTCGAAATATCATAATATTGGTACCATGCCATGTTAGGGGGCCTCATTCAGAGAATAAAGCGAAGATTGATTTCACAAAATTCGCACCATCTAAGCCTTTAACATGTTTATCTTGCATGAATGATTAGGACTGATAAGATAAGTATTGAGGAGTGCACCTGTGTGTTGCGTGCTGTGATTGTTGAACTATTCGTATTCATCGCGGTCAATCCTTATCAGTAGGAGCAGACCTGATGGAGTCCGAGACATGGTTAAAAGCAAAAATTAACTGCTCTATACTGTACCACGTATTCCTTGTTGTCATATAATTACACAAAGTCTATTGTTTAAGTGCTTCCTGATGATCATATAAAAACAGTTTACCTGGTTAGAACATCTGGTTGTGCCAAGTAAAAATAGACTCTTAGCTGACATTATTCCAAATTGCGCAATACCATGCCCGCCCAGTACCTGCAGTGAAGAGAGTCAAAAGATGCACATACCCAACTCCCAGGACAGTTTGGNNGGAATTCTCATTGCTCAAACACCCCCTCGTGGGACGCGGGGCAAGACTGCGGTAAAAAAGTGATAAAGCTAACTATTTTGCACAATAATGTAAGAAAGTATCAACATTTAAACAAAACATAACATACTAATGCGCTGCGAAACGATGCGAATTTATTATTGTGTTTTAACCCGGATACAATGTAATTTGAGTTGCATTATTGCTCCGCGGAGCGGCGGAAATTTTTGATTTTACTCCCCAGATAGCTGAATTTTTACTGTTGAAGGTGCTAGGAGCGGTAATGTGTGCTGTTTGAGGTGCTTGAAATTTGAGGTTACTGTCATGTGCTCAAAGTTGGGGGGGACAAAAGACACTCTGTCCCCTCCAACTTTGAAGTTGGGGGGACATGTCCCCCCCGTCCCCCCCGCTGGCGGAGCCCATGTCTGTCCAGGTGGTGAAGGGAGACCTTAGGCCTAAGAGAGCGGCCCTGCCGCTCCCGGGGCCTCTGGCGATCGCTTTGTCTACCTCAGCCCACACCATACGAAGATGAAATCCGCCACCAACTGAATTCAGTTCGGCGCTACGCAAAAATACGCTGATAGACTGTACCGCANTTGGGGGCCAATTTTCCCATGCCAGATTTGGTTGGCGCCACCCGAGGCATTTTTACCACCCCTGGTTCCTACATGCCTAGGAAGTACATATCTCTCTTCGTAGTGCATGCTCTTTATTGTCCTCCCCTATATACTCATCAGATGCCAGTCTATTCATCTATTCATTTATTCTATTCATCTATTCATCTATTCATCTATTTATCAGATGTCAGATATTCACAGATGCCAGTCCAATCTGCTGGAAAACAATGGACCAAGCCTTGCAGTGATACCCGGTGATGACGTGCAAATGCTGTTTTAACTTAAACCGTTTGTAGTTGTTTCGACGTCAGTGCTGGAGCGCTGTAAAATTGAAACGCAGCGGCAGCGGGCCAAATGACAGTGGAACTCTCGTTTCTGAGCACTGGCAGCGGCTGGTGGGCGGTGTCCAATCTCATAGCGGGGCGGAACATGACGCCTCGAACGTGCCGCTGGAATACAGGACGTTCCTTCAATGAACCGCAGCGCTGCGTGCTCGGGTACTCAGCGTCAACACCCTTTACAGTCAACACGGCGGCGTAGAAGCCTCCACGTAACTCTAGCATAGTCAGGACTTGAACGCCGTCACGATAAAAACATGTCACGTTCGTGCATGCAACGACGTAGTTATTAATTGTTATGCTTTCGTCCAGCAAGAGTTTGTCAAACGTCAGATTTTGAACGTCAAATTGAAAGCCCTGAAAAGGTCCTAACAAGACATTGCGCCACAAGTATAAGTGAAAAGATAGGCGCTCCGCGCTGATGCTTTTCATTATATGTCAGAAGCCGTGATATGAAAGGATTTGACATTGCCTACTTGAATGCATGTCATGACATTCAATCAATCGTATGCATATGCACAGTAGTGAGCACGGTTCCGTTAATCCGCTAACCGAGAATTAGCAGAATTAACTTTTCGTTTAGCAGATTAGCGCTTTCGCTAACTTTGGAAGCCGTTAGGAAAGCAATTAGCTTCCGCTAAATTTATTTCCGCAGCTTCCGCTAACAGTAAGTTAAGTCCCATAATATGATTGATACCTACATGTTTATTCCATGTTTTAGTCATACATTTAAGAGTGGAGAGGGGTAGGTAAGGAATAAAGAATGACAGGGACGGGGCAGCCTTACGTCTGTGTTTGAATCAAATGAACAAATAATTCATGTGTTCACTTAATTATTTGTGTGCGCCTTGATCATTGTCTGATCTTAGCTTGCTATACTTTTTTGGAAAGCTCTATGTCTTAGCTACAACATTAAAATTGCAGTTCTCTTGGTCTGTTTTTGAGTGTTAAAGAACAAAAAAATACAATTCGTGTGATAAAAGTTAGCGGTTAGCGGTTATCGTTAGCTTCCGCTAACTTATTTAGCAGTTTAGTGGTTAAGCGTTAGCGAAAGTTATTTTCTTTAGTTAGCGGATTAGCGGTTAGCGAAGCTATTTTTTCGATTAGCGGTATCCCCCACTGCATATACATGCTTACAACTCCTCTCAGAAAAGTCGTGAGGACAACACAACTTCACATAAACATTTTCAGAAAGTTGGCCGATTTCCCTGCTCATAGCAGCCGCAGTTGTTGTTGGAACTCGACCAGACTGCATCTGAGCAGGACCCGGATCAAGTAACCAACACAACACAGAGGCCGGCTGGTGTCAGTCCCTGGGCTCTGACACTCAGCAGTGACAGCACCCTCCCCAAACACCTCCCCCTGCCCCATCCCGCCCCCCGCCCCCCGCCTCTGCAGGACCTGGGCTGACGACTGACGACTGTAGGCAGGATTTCAGGACGATCACTTAGCAGGAAATCCTGGTCAGTACATCAGTGCCTCCCCGTGGACAAAGGCTGTGGTGGTGGCGGGCCACCGCAGGGTGGACCTCTCCGTGGACAGAGATGGTGGTGGCGGGCCACCGCAGGGTGAATCTCTCCGTGGACCAGAGATGGTGGTGGCGGGCCACCGCAGGGTGGACCTCTCCGTGGACAGAGATGGTGGTGGCGGGCCACCGCGGGGTGGATTCCCATTAAGATCTCTCTGAAGCTTGCGCTAACCCGAAAATGACACCCCGCTTATGTCAACAACCGTGGTATATTTATGTCTATCTTGATGATATTTGTCATCTAATATGTGTTATCTCAGTCTCAATGTGTTCAGAGCATTATTGCGTAGCAATTTTGTAAGCGTTTTACTCATAAGTATTACCATTTATTTCAGTTCTATGCGTTCCGTTAAATATATAGACAATCTATTAAAAATAGATAGACTATCTTAAAAACCTGTTGCATGGAAACCGACATATATTACTTAAAGAATATCGTGCCCCAGCAGTGTTGCAATTGTCTACTCATTCGAACAGCTTAAACGTATATTCTACTCAAGTCTTGCAGTCTTTATGATATTGCATACATTAGTACAAGGCTGAAGGCTCTATAACCATTAGTCACTTATTCGAAGAACCTGAAAAGGCTTGGTATCTAGAGACCACCAGCAAACGGGCAATAGCGCCGCCATCGAGGCCAGCCCTCTAGATCAGTGGTACCGCCATCCAGACCAGCCCTCTAATGGTGGCGCTACTATCAGGGCCAGTCCTCAGCTCTGGACCTGTGGTGATACATTCGGCTGCCAGCGCGCCTAGAGGTGGCGCTCCTGTAAGGGCTCAGTCATGCGTAGATGACGCTACTGTCAGCTCAACGGATGCTGGAGCTGTTGTCAGTGCCAGGTCGGCTGGTGGTGGCGCTGCTGAGGAGTGCAAGTTTGGCAGGGCTGTCATTGAGGGGGGACGCAGGGGGACGCACGTCCCCTCAGGAAATTGACCTGGCATTAGGTCACGGATGTGAAAAATTCGAGATTATCAAATTATAGATAATTACGAGCGAGTGCGAAACGCTCGCTCGTCTTTACGTGGTTTATGGGAAAAATCCGATTATGAGCGGCCCAACCCAACCCAACCCGACCCAACCCAACCCAACCCAACCCGACCCAACCCAACCCAACCCATGGCGTCGCTTCCGAGAAGCTTATATCTTTGCAACCGCAAGTCCAATTTACAAACGGACTTTTTTGCTGAGTAGCCCCATCCAATCAATCATGTTTTTTATCAGTGCCGACTCATGTGGGTGACTACCACTGCGCGTGGCGCGTGCCGCGTGAGGGGTGTCAAAAGGTGTTTTGTCGCAAGAACTCCGCAATGGCTGGGCTGATTGTACTCGAATTTGGTGTGTGGTTAGGGACCCCTCAGCCGCCGCTTTTCCATTAATCAGGGGTGGGATGCCTCTGCACGTGCGCACGTGCACACCCCTATTTTATATCTCAGGAACGGCTGAACCGATTGTGTTCCAATTTGGTGTGTGGTTAGGGATCCTTCAGCCGCCGTTTTTCCACAAGTCAATGATAGGGTGCCTCTGCACGTGCGCACGTGCACACCCCTATTCTATATCTCAGGAACGGCTGAACGATTGTGTTCCAATTTTGGTGTGTGGTTAGGGACCCCTCAGCCGCCGCCTTCACAAAGTACAGGGTGGGGTGCTCTGCATGTGCGCACGTACACAACCCCTATTATATATTTATATATCAGGAAAACGGCCGAGTCGATGTGTTTCAAAATTTGGTGTGTGGTTAGGGACCTCCCAGATACAAGTTTTTCCTACAAGTCAGGGATGGATTGCTTCTGCACGTGCGCCACGTACGCACCTTTTTGTATCTCAGAAACTGCCTTCCCGATTGAGTTTGAAATCACCATACATTTCCTTTCGTGCTCGCTCGTTCATCGCCAACNAGATACAATCGCTAAATAACATTTAAAACACGATGAGCCAATGACAATTAAAATAAAACTAGATGTACAATAAGACGACATACTACTACTCTTAACTAGCAGATTGTATGCGCACGTTCCGCGCCACCGCGGCTCTATAGGGAAAGCTGCGCCTGGCTGCCTCAGTCCTGATTCTAGGCAGTTCCAGCATGCCTGCCTCAGCTCCACGCGTCTGCCTACTGGAAACAATTGGTTATTTTGCGATGTCTGGACAGCTGTCACCGAAATAGTGCTATATGTTTTTTTTTTCTGTATTATTGTCAAATATATTTGACGCTCATAATAATGGCCTCTGGACGGACGACAATTGTATGTAACCGATGGTTTATTGCAATTTTTAATCTGATTATCTACATAAGAAAGGGCAAATGGAAAACCGTTTGACCGTTATGGAATCGAAAACCCTTGATTATGGAAACACAACCCATACAATTTCGGAATCAGCATAATGACAGGAAGGTTTTGGACCAAAACAAAACAAAAAATACTTTGACCTATCTGGGTCACCAAACGACCTTGACCTGAGGCCAAATTTTGAAAGTTACCTTAGCAGGTCACCATGTATATGTTTCAAAGTGCCTAGACGAGACAAACACGATGGTGTTGAAATAACTGCTCTATCCTTTTTAGATAAAAAGTTATTCAGGAAAACAATTTCTACCAAAATCTGCATTTTTTCTTCGATGACCTCTGAAGCCTTCACTGTTGATTTGAGCTCAATTTGAGGACTCAGATTTAGATTTCATTTTGTCAGATTGCATTTTCAATGAGATTTCGATTGTTTTTTCTCATTGTTCCTAGCTGTCATAGTTCATGTTCAGAGCTTTCGAATGATTTTTTTTGGCATTTTTCTCTCTCTGGATTTTTTTTCGTGGCAATCTGTATGACCTTTGTGGCATCACCATTAGATGTAGCATCTATTATATCATGCTCAAAGCCGTGGAAATAATAGAAGACTTAATTCAAGGTATTAAACCGCAATGCAGGGCCTTTAAGTAACATATTTTTGTACTTAAAGAACTGAAGAAAAGTTCTTACATGAGCAATAGCGTTTAGAAAATCGAATGAACTTAGCCCATAAGCAGGCCGCTAAACCCACATGAAGGGCGCCGTGGCAGAGAAGTTGTTAAGTGGTGAGGAAGGCTACATTTCCGAGGGTCCTCCGGCCCCACATATGTATGCATGTACACCAAGGCGCACTAGAATACTTAGTTTCCAGTTTCCAGGAAAAATGTCAAATAGAACAAAACAAACTGCATTGATTTGAGCTGGTTGCACCTTGCATCCGACAGTTGGCACCGCCCACATTGGATATCATGCAGGAAACACTGCTAAAATACAGCGAACATCCAAAGCATCTGTAAATACCATACCTAAGGCAATATACCAGTAAGGCGCCGTAGTTGGCGAGACGACTAGCGCGAAATCAATATATGGTGAATTTTAAACCTCAATTAGGCAACTAGTTTTTTGAGATACACAAAGGGTGTGCACGACGCACGTGCGGACGTGCAGAGCCAATCACCCCTGACTTGGGAAAGCAGCGGCTGAGAGGTTCACTAAACGACACCCCAAATTCAAACACAACGGTTTCAGCCCTTCTGAGATATAGAATAGGTGTGCACTCGCGCACGTGCAGAGGCACCCATCCCTGACTGTGGGAAGCGACGTGAGGGCCCTATCCATTACAACAACAATTCGAATACTAATAGCCAAAGCCTGGGTGGAGTTTTTGGACAAAACACCTTTCAAATCCCTCACGCGGCTCGCGGCCAAGCCAGGGCGTCACCCACATGAGTCGCACTAGTAACAAACTAAAAGTAAGAGGTTTGATGGGCTACTTACAAAGAAAGCTGCTTGTCAATCGGACCTGCTGTTGCAAAGAATCGAGCTCAAAAAGCGTCGCCACGGTCGGGTCGGTCGGGCCGGCGGGCCTCATGATTCTCTCAATACCACGTAAAGACGAGCGAGCGCGAACCTCGCTTCGTACACCCCCCAGCAGTATTTGTGTTTAAAAAAGAAGGAGGCGCATCTATCTAATTACCAAGCAAACGGTGTGCTAAAATAAGATGAAAAATAACATTTGAGACTTACGTCACTCGAGTATACGTAAGTGAGCTGTGATAAGCAGAAATAGGGGTAATTCAATAAAAATGACCGGAATACCAAACTAAAGTTCAACTTACGTACGAAGTCCGACGTGAATACAAAAATTGATATTTAGCGTAAGTTGTCTGCGATTGAGCAGGTTTGACGTAAGTATATACGCCAAATGTACTTCGCCGTCGACTGAATCCAAAACGGCGTACGCCAATGCGTAACTTAAGTAAAACTTAAGTTACGCCGTCGACCTGAATACGGGCCCTGACCTGGATTTTTTATGGTGTCAAAATGTTCCCAATTAATTGTTATACTGGCCTACCAAAATTGATTGATGTCACAGAAGTGGATCGGAAGTTATTGAGAATAAATACAGGGATGAACGACCACTTTGTGGCATCCTGCCATTGCATTAATGCTTTTTACAGTTTTTTTTTTTTCGAGTGGTAGGGTTCTTTGGAATGAGAAACCAAATCGATGCACCACGTCTCTTTTAAGGTCCATGGAACAGTTCTAAACTGCTTTTTTTCCATTCGAAAAGTTCATTTTATGTACACCCCTACTAAATATCCAAAATGTCAAGAATCGGGGGTTAGAGCTTGTATCCCTTGCCGATATCTCAGCTGTGACTATGAATCGGGCCGTCATGTTACCAGCACATACATGTATGTGTTGAGAAAATGAACGGATTGGCGAATGCAACGGGTCTTTGTAAAATAAGTGCGTGAAACTTGCAAAGTTCATGGCTTTAAATATGAAATAGCGTGGTCTTATGACGCTTTTTAGATTAGCATCTGCACAGGAAACATATCCGGTTGAAGAACGGAACAGACGCCATTTTTTTAAAACCATTCATTTTCATATTTCGGATCAATTTAAGTTAATACATATTGGTGTGTTAGCAAAGTTAGGTACAGTACTACATACATCATATAGCCAGTGTAGGGCAAGAGATATGCTAGAAAATCAAATATAACGACTCAACGAAAAAATACAGAGTTAATCACTGATACAATATGTTTAGTAGCTTTAACGTATTTATTAAAACGCTATACAATCAGAATTCAGATATGGATCCGGTGTGAAAATAGCCAGAACATATCAGGGTTTTTGTCCAGTGATGGGTAAACAATGCTACCATATGCCTATTTCCCAGGCCTTCATAAACTTCCATGACGCATGAGCATATTACTGTGGAATCGTACCACGGAATGATGCAATATCTCGTGCTACAAAATGATGCAATATTGGCCAACAAAGCCATGGAGAGACGCGCTGCTGTTGACAACGAGCTGTCCGAACAGAGATGAGTGTGTGGGTGCGCAATGCACACGTGTCCTCTGCCCGAGTTCTCACATAGTGAGGAAACCTCGAATATTTCACCTCGTAGTGAGGAAAGCTAAGGAATAGAACAACTGATTGGGTATGAGTGGTGCAATATTGATGTCTTCTCGGGCGGACAATATTGCAGATATTGTAGACGAACTGAATACTGATGCCATTTTAGGACGTTGTCTCTGGTCAATTTGGTTAAATATACCAACGATATAGGTAGCGGCAAGTTCCAGCGTGAAAACTGGAAAGCATTGAGATCAAATGGTATTTATATTTGTCTCCTATGCTTTCATTCAGGTATATTCAGTTTCCTTCCAAATGAAATCTTATGCTTGATCACTAATGTCATCAAATGTCCCGTTGCAAAGGAAAGGGTTTTAGTCCTAGTCATGTAAACGCTACTGACATATTTCCCGAGTAACTCGTGTAATACATGGTTAAATATAAGTGGAGCGACACCAAGCCTAACCTCGATTCCCAAACATTGTCGTGTACTTGAAATGTATCCCACTAATTGTCCCATCGCAGGCTCATTGCGATGGAACAAGAGAGGTGAGGGGACAGAACAGAAGTTTTGTATAGACGACCCCTGGACTGTGGCATGGAGGGGAGATTAGCAGCACAGCTCTGTCGGCGCCTGCCGCCTGGGTTGCGGTATAGTTAAGTTAAGTTCTTGTATTCACGTTAATCCGCTTGCGCGGCTTTTCATTAACGTCATGTCACATTAAGTGACACACTTGCCGCAGCGTACTCGAAATCACAGCGGCTCCTAAGCTATCGCCTGGGTTGCGGTATGGGCTGTCTTGGTCCGGGGGAAACGACACCCAGAACCGGGGACACATTTGCCGGGGTGTACTCGAAATCACAGCGGCTCCTAAGCTATCGCCTGGGTTGCGGTATAGGCTGTCTTGGTCTGGGGGAGACGACACTTAGACCGGCGACACATTTGCCGGGGCGTACTCGAAATCACAGCGGCTCCTAAGCTATCGCCTGGGTTGCAGTAAAGGCTGTCTTGGTCCGGGGGCGACGACACCCAGACCGGTGACACATTTGCCGGGGCGTACCCGAAATCACAGCGGCCCCTAAGCTAGGTACAGTCGGTGTAGATGTCGGCCAGGGCGAGGGAGATAACTCGAGTGAGAGATGAACATATATGTCACCAGCTGGATGGGCAGCTGTCTGCAAAGGCTCGGGCGGAAATTTCTTCTGAATTTTCTCATAGATGTTCTGGTGTGTTAAGGTGGGGCTAGTCGTGACTTTAATCCTCGATAAACATGACAAGAGCATGACCAAACTGAGCTGATAGGTAAAGAGAAACGTGATGGCAGATAGATAGTGTATGAGCGAGGGAACAGGCATCAGCCAATGCGTCACATCTGCATCGCATCGTACAAGCTGAAATGTTTTGTTGAAGGCTGAAGGTGTTTACTGAATACTGCTTAGCCTATCTTAGCCTATCTTAGCCTGCTTAACCTATCACCAGCAGTGGCAATGTATGCATGCCATGTCTTAACTCTTAAATACCTTGCTTTTTATGTTTTGAGTAAATATTGTCATGCTGCTAAAAAGTAAATATCGTAGTTCCCCACGTTGTGACGTCACAGCCGTCACACCTGCAGTTGCCTTATACCAAAAGGACTAACGACCATCCTATCAAGCGAATCGGTGATATTTCCTTGTCTGTGAATGGGAGCACTGCACGAAGCTAGCAAAACAAAGATAAGAAATGGTAACTCGAATAGCAAACCGATTTGATTATTCTTAGGTTCCAAATATCTAGGTTTCAAAATAACAAACACTTGGGTACCGACACGAATATATCCGTGTGCCATTCACACTGAGCTTCCTTTCCGATTGGTAACTCCCTGCTGTTTAAAATCAGTTTAACTGGATACAAAAAAACGAGAAAAAGCTCAGAAATTATGAAGAGAAGCTATAAATTAGTTATCATATAATCATGTTACTACACCTTTTTGCACTCGCATTTAACCATTCAGCATAACTGTTTGAACGGCAATTTCAACAATCATCATTTGACAAAACAGAGCGGCTGCTGGCGCCGGAGTTTAACAGATGAGTAGCCTTCGAATATATTGACTTAAAACTCGCTACACATATTCACAACATGAGTTTCTATTACTTATGTTCCTTTTTTAAACGATCAGAAACGTTGAAAATATTTGAAAGAATTCGATTTTAACTTTCATGTTCTTTTAACATATGTTCATTAAAATCAATCTGTCTATAAATTTCGAGAGTAGGCGCTTATATTACTTTATATTGCACCTTTATATTGCGATGACTTCATTTGACAGAACCGTGCCCCATATGCGGGGCACGTTCTGTCACCTCTTTATGGGGGTGCACATGTCATGTCATTGCCCTCGGCGACTTCCGTGTTTTGCCATCCGATACGGTCATTGTGTTGGTGTCCTGCAGTGGGCGAAGAGAGGGTTCATTCATCGGCCACCCATCAATAGTTGTTATTGGAAAAATGACGGCTATATTACGATCCCAACACTGCTTTTGCGTTTTTTCTTGTTATTCCATGCCACGAATATCAGTTTGTCCTGTATGTACGTCTATGATTTTTCATTTTGAACTTTTCCCTTTCATACATTAAAGACCATGACATTAGAGGCTCAAAAACTCTTTTTGCATAAAAATCGGTCAAATGACATGGCTACAATGACCTTTCAAAAACATCCAATATTTTCGAATGTGTTGCCCCTTGGCCCCCCACGATTTGTGTTTGGAACAAAAAAGACAATATCGGTACCGGCGTTATAAAATAAAGAAAGATTTGTCACGACGATTATTTCGTAATGGTGTCTTCTCCATTGAAATCGGCGCCATGTATGATGGCCTAGCGGTTCTCTCGAGATCTCATGCAAGGAGGAGCAATGAGAATCTGCCCCCGCAGCGGTTAAGCGTAATTCTGGCCCTCGGTGAACTGCATCCCCGGCACCACCTGATTCGTGTTACGCCTCTGTAGTGGACTGTACCATAATCTGTAAACAACAGGCAATCATTTTGTATGCGTTTATAAGCGATATACGACTGATTAATCGATGAACAGAATTCAGTGACGGAACCTGCGCAAGGATTGGTGACAGGAACCTGCCCCACTCGACACAGGTCACACTTTTTCGGTTTTTTACTGGAAAACTTGGGCAGAATGGGGCAGAATAACGCTCAGCACAATGTCTCGACATTCCCTATAGGCCCAGTGCAGCATCAAAGACACTATACAATTATCTGAATGGCCACAAAACTAAAGTTGTTGTTCACTTATAAAAAGTTTGGATTTCTGTTTGAAAAAACCAAACCTTTCCAAAAAAAAAACATTTGGACCAATCTTTGGTCGCAGGCATTTGATGTTGCTTTTGATAGTACCGGGCCACTGCAAGCACAAATGAACATATGTTACGAAAACAACAATATAATCCTGCGGTGGATTAGTTCACGAGGAAACCCCGCTGACATAATGTGCCCCGTGACAGAACGTGCCCCGTTCTCCCCTACTTGCCTAAGAACTTGTTGAAGATGCGGGGAAATGCAACGCTTTTAGAACCACGGTTATTAATTCGAAGTCAAATCACATGTTTATTCTTTGCCGTTATTTGTGATTATCCACGGACAAGTTTCCGTGGTTCATCTATGGACTTTGATAGTTGTGTTCAGTTGTATTAAATATTTCAACTTAGCCTATACCATGTATTCATTTACGACAAATTGTCAGTGTTTTCTTTTGCATAATTATTGATGCGTTGGATGGTTGGCATGATAATGGACATGATTGTCAAAATATATGTGAAAATGAGCGATAACATGCAAATTATATTTTTTTTATTTTTTATGATCAAAACCGATATTTCAAAAAAGAATAACAAGCTTTCGGCAACACTGCCATCATCAGGTTATACACTTTTAGAATGAACCCATGCACGCAAGGAAAGCAAGCAAGATGAAGACGGATTTTCGGCCCATCTGTAAGAACTATACTAGGTAAGTCTGATATATTTTTGCTGAGAATGTTGCCTGAGTTATAAACGTTTTATAGACAATGTAAATTCATCAAAATTACGATAAATCCTTACAAAAGTTTATTCTTGCATCCAGGGAATGAGGTATGAAACAATATTCTTGTCCAGTCCAGCACTTTATGTTGTATCAAAACACTTTTCCCAAAAGTCTACTCATCCTTACGTCATTAATTATGCGTCAAATCAGCCCAAATCAGCCAATCAGCGATTGGAGTTACCGAGTATTCCCGTCCCCGACTTTTTGGACTAAATTAAAATAATTAAGAGATTTCTTTGAAGATATGACAGTGTCACAAGTCATTTTCGAGTATGCGTCACAATCTGGCTATCTCAACTCAAAACCCCATTTTAAAGGTGAACTGTTACCTTTAAGGTAATCAATACTAGCACAATAGCAAGCCTTCGGATCGTTGCTTTATTTCGTTTTTTAAATGTTTGGGCATTGTTCAGATAACATTGAAGCATTGTCTTATGGAGTAAACACCACAACTAAAAGTCACGAAACAGCACCTCAACACCAATGCCAAGTGGTATGTTGTTTAAAGATGTTCTTTTGTGATACATGACATGTTTCTGGTAGGTTTTATCATTGACGCATTATGAGATCAGCACATGTTGATTCAGCACTAGCGACACCATTTTTCTATACCATTCACTCAGTCCTATTTCAGGACACATTTTCCTATGGTTGAGCTGTGAGCAAGTCAGACATAATACAACTGCAGCCATAGCACCGCCCGATCCGCCAACAAAAGTATGTGCATTTATATGCACGAGCGTCGAAACCGGGGATGAAGGAGACTGTACCATCTATTTTTCGAACTTAAATATAAGATCTGCAGGTCCAGGCGTTGTATGAAAATAATTGCCTATAGAACGCTGTGTGTCCCCAGTCTCCCCTTAAAGGGATACTGTCCGCTCAAAGTAAAATTTGATATGTTAAAGAACAACCGGATTTGATAAGCACCATTAAATCCTTTTTTTATTCGTGCCCAGTGGCCCAATATCATCGTTCAAAGTTCAGTTTTCTTCCAGCCAATAACCTTGACGAATCCGCCACCACTACGTACCAAAATAAATTATTTCCAGCCTTGTGCAACTATGGAAATTAGTGATTTTTTTGGCTTAAGCATTCTACACAAATTTGTAATGTCAGAAAACATTTAATGACTTATTATGCCTGATTTAAGCTCAATAATAGGCATGAAGGAAATATTTGTTACAATGAAGGAAAGATTTGCCCAGAAAGGTTTTTTGACTTTTACGAAGGGATTTTGATTTCCCAGCATTAAAGGGACACTGCCACCTTCCAAAAAGTTCTAAAATGTACGCCGTTTGTGGTGCAAAATATGAATAATTTCTGCTGAGCACGTTATGACATTTGTTTCTCACAAACATTGGCTCAATTTCATGAAAAAAATGCCGTTTTAATATTTGGCGCTTGACGACGTCATATGAAGGAAATTTTTTGGAAAAAATAATAAACCTTCACGCAGCCCATAAGCTATGGACTAGTGTTGGCTAATTGTATTGCCAAACGTAAAACAAGTCGACTGTAATCAAACCATTTTAGTAAAGAGAGACGAAGACATCGAATCAGGGTCCCATTCAAATACATTGGGACTAGGAATGTTACAGATTTCAAAATCAAACTCGAATTTCTCTGTGATTTGACCTCAGTGGGTTGTTTTAACTTTATTACCCATACATAATTGCAATTTGCCAAGCAAGCCCAAAAATGGTATCTCAACTCAAATATAAATGTTAGTGGCAGTGTCCCTTTAATGAATTTTTCCGACCGAGGTTTTTCTGATGATTTGGTCCCTCCGTTCGGAGATACCAAATTGGAAAAGAGTTCTGTGCACGTTTTCCAGTGGCAACGACTCAAAGGCGGCAGATTGCTAGATTCGTTTAACGCAGTTAACAGGAACCACGAATGTATAAGCGCATCGGCGTCTCATCCAATTGCAATAGCGTCAGCTGACGGTTGGTCAGATGATATCCCTTCTCCGTGATTACAGTTAACTTTAGCAAACGCTTCCATATACATAAATCGTATGCATAAATCGTAAACAGTTTTTAGATTCTTATAAGTAATGTTAATGATGTTTTTTTTGCGCTTCTTGGATAGGCGTTTGATGGCGATTAAAAATCATAAGTGGTCCTTAGGCCTTGTTTAAGCCTGTTTTTGCGATATCATCCGGAAGAGTATGTCCCTTTAACTCGGCAGTCACTGGGGTATGTTTTGTAAAACGACTCACTGTTTTTTAGCCCCCCTCGTATCTTCGGAACCTGTAAAATGATCTCGCTGACTCAAACGGCAATTGATAGCCCATACAATTTGATCGACTCTGAATAATTTGTGTTGACCTGGAATTCATCGGTGACGTCACAGGTCAGGTCAAGTACAAATATTTGAACGCTTCTGAGAACGCATGGTTTTGCAGCAATAATGGAATTAGAGAGGCGTGAAACATATAGGATGCCTTAATACATGTAGCAAACATCGGAAACTACACATGTCACCAGCCCCCTAAATGGTACTAAGTGAGGTTATCTCTTAAGAGGACAAATTGCAGTTTTTGATTCAGTATGTTTTGCGATGCATGTTTCTGACCTGAATTTACATCCTGAGCACGAAAAACTACGCTAAAACGTTGTATATGCAACCCAATGCTTAATAATGGGTCAAAGGTCATTGTCAAGGTCACTAATTTCCACAATCGTAGGTATGAGCTTATGACACTGAATCATACGACTAAAATGCAAATGCGCAGCCTTACTTAGCACCATCTCTAACTGTTGCTTCTCTCCATGCCCGTTATTGACGTAATCAAGATCGTAGCAATGTATTGTAAGCTCTGTCACAAACTATGTGCTATGTGGACAGTGAACCGACCATTTTTTTACCTTTTAAAGCTCATAAGTTAGTAGCCTTCGAATATATTGACTTAAAACTCGCTACACATATTCACAAAACAAGTTTCTACCACTTATATTCCTATTTTTAAACGATCATAAACGTTTAAAATATTTGGAAGAATTATATTTTAACTTTTATATTTTTTAACATTATGTCATTAAATAAATGAAAATTTCGAGATGGTGGTTTGATATTACTGTTCATTCACCGCTATGTAATGTTGCTAAAGGGTAGTTATCATAATACATATATTTTGAAGCATTTAAAAAAATAAATACATTGCCTAGTTTGGATCAAAATCTATCTTAAGTGACGTCACTAATACGATAATTTCTCGTGAGACATACAAATCGCCCAAAATCACTTTTGCTGACATGTGTAAATATCATACCCGGAAAGGTAATGAAAGGTTGGCATCGATAGCTGCAATAGTTCTTGAGATGTTACAACTATTCTTCAGAGGGGGCTAAAAAAGCCCCCAGAGACTCGCGGGTTAACCCTCGCCGTCAATTTTCTTTGTCAGTTTTCATTGGATTTCAATTTGAAAATAATGCAGACAATGGTCTTCAAAAGGCCCAACTGTTGATGGGTAGCTCGAACCGGTAGCTGCAATATTCTCCGCAATAGAAGCATATTCAGTACTAACTTATGTATTTCACTCACTGCCAATGGGCCAATTCACTCTGATGGACATGTTATAAATGAATATTTTTGACAATTGTGAACCGCTTTTGAATTAAAAATTAACTATAGATACTTCGTGAGGTGAAAAATGTGTTGATGGGTGGCTGGTCAGTGTTCAATAGAGTTCGACATGGCTGCACTTTTCCTTGGCCTAGCCGCCCCACAGCCATGGCATCACAGCCACAGCCAGCCACAGCCACTCCCAAATGTCAATGGCTGGCCGATGGCCAGCCGTGAGGATTTTTGTAAATTCACATNCAATGCTCCTGCCTGGATAGGCCGTCGTAGTGTGGATTTTATATTGTTTAGTAAAATTACCGTCCCTTACCACCACAAGAGGATGAAAAAACACGGATGGTTTCTTTACAACGTGTCGTTTCTTTACCGTTCGCTACAGGTCCAATAATGCATTGCAGTGAATTGAGCCACCACATCCGAGTAATACCACAGATTGATATAGATCAGTGTCTCTCAGTAATAAGGGTTTGGTTACCCCCTTGTGATGACCAGAACAACTCGTTAAACCCTCCCCATTGCGCAGACTGCAGTTCTCGGCTTCAAGCTATGCGGTACAGCATAACCACAGGCGCTTACTACTAGTGCCATCTAGGGAGAGGAATTTAGGTAGACATGTTTCCTGTTGCTCCGTCTAAAGCAGCGATTCTCGGTATGAGACAACACATCAACCGTAACACAAAGCTGAACATCATTTAATATTTATTGGTTTTGATGCTGTTTGCGACAATACAGCGAGAGCCGACAGTGGTACAGAAAATGGGATAGCTGTAATGTGCAAAACTCCATTACACATAATGGCTGACATTGTCATTGTGCGCCGTCATCAAACCAGTCAGCTATAACTGTTCTGTTCAATGCTTAATCGCTATCACACCCACCGGCGTCTTCATTACCCCATATGGGGTAATTACTACCCATTAGGAATCATTGATATATAGACGATAGATTACGCTTTGCGTCGTTAAATATCATTAACTATCCACAACGTTAGTTTAGTAACGTTAATGCCACTTGCTAAATCAATTATTCCAGTACAAGGACGGATATAGAACATGCACAGCGCATTATCACAGAGAACCAGGATACTAGCACACAGTTAATGGAATGCCAGGATAAAATCCACTTATCTGCAGCGGAGCTACGCAGCTTCCAGTATGAAGTATGAACCAAATACTAGCACTCGGGTCTCCTCTTCAAGACATATTGACGCTGTAGAGACACGTATCAGTCCCTTTTGGTTCATAGGATGCCACAGAAACCGCTGTCAGGGCTTATGATACACGCTGAAGATATCACCTCCCTCAGTCTCAAGACATGTGGGTGATACAGAGACAAATCTCCTCTCGCAGGGCAAGTAGTTGTAGCGATAATCGATCTTTGCTCTGAAGACATTTCAATGCAGACACTGCAAGGAACGCTGACAGTCTCAGGACATGTAGACACTGTAGAGACATAACTCTCTCCCCTCTCGATACATAAAGTCGCTGCGCGCGCTGTTTCGTCGTCAGCCCCATAACGCATAGACACTGCCAGGACATCTCCCGTTCTCAGGACACAAAGACACCGAAGGACATCTCCCCTCTCAGTTTCAAGACATATACACCCGTATAAAGTCCTGTATCGGTTGCCGGCAGATTGGGCACGCATCCCTCCGCCCCCTCAGCAGCCGCGCGCACCTACAGCACGTGCACAGATGATGACACGGGGACATCACACAGTCCCTCGGGGCGTCCATACACACCGCGCAGTCGTGTGCGTTGCCGCGTCCAGCCGGCAGATCGGCGGCCGGCACCAGGTTGCCGACGAACGCCAGCTCGGGGGTGTAGCGTTTGTCGGTGCTGCCGGCTCCGCCTACCGCAGCGGCTAGGCGCTGGCGTCGCCAGCGGCGCCGCTGCTCGCGCTGCTCCTCGTTGAGCACGACAGGCTCCGAGCCGCAGCGGAGGAACGGAGTGAGACCCATGTGGGTGAGGAACTCGGTGGTGGAGTCGAGGGTGGAGCGGCTGGTGGAGGCTCCTGGGGTGATCTCCACTTCAGGGATGTAGTAGACGGGGTAGAGGAAGCGGACTCCGAGCACGCGTTCGGGCCGGAGGACCTTCTCAGCCAGCGATGCGATCGGCACGTGGAGGGTGCAGCTCGCGATGATGGCGTCCTCGCTGCACGCAGTCGACAGACGAGCGAAGACCTGCTCCTTCACTGTGGCGTCCTCTACAACACATTCGAAGACGAACTTGGCGTCGGCGGCGGCCTCCTCGAGGCGCGCGAGCAGCGTGATTCGCCCGGCGAAGCTCGGCTGGAGGAGGAGGCCGTCTCGCCGCAGCTCGGAGCGGTCCAGACGGAGCCGCTCGTGGGCCGAGTCGAGCAGCGCGCGGTCTCGGTCCCAGACGCGCACGGTGTGGCCGAAGTAGCAGAGAGCACCGGCCACTTTGAGGCCCAGCGTACCGCAGCCGACCACGCACACTCGCACCATGGCGATGCTGGCGGTGGCAGTGGTGCTCGTGCCACGAAAACTCAACTGTTTGTCTTCGCTTGTCGTCTAAATGACTGAGAAGGACGTGGGGTGTATCAGGAGATCTTTACAGTGCTCTGAAGCGTGTGTGTCACTTCTTCAACGTGTAGCTTGTTTTCCGCTCTGGTCTTCGAGACTCATGCGAACCGCGTTGAGTACAAGGTAAAACCTTGTTGGTTCTATTATTTTTGAGACGTCTTACAGTTGGACCAGTTCGGTCACAATATCGGATGGGCAACCGTCACAGAGAGATCTGAGGCCAGTGCAGATGCTCTTGCAGTGAACACTTTGCTTCACCTACAGGCAGTGCCAGCGTTCACTTGTTCTAGCTGCACCACTGTCAACGCTCGCCGGCCGAAGCCACCACCACACCAACACTCACAGCAGCCGTCACTGCAACACTGCTGAACTGTCACTGTAAACACTACTCAACCGTCACTGTAAACACTATACAACCTTCACTACAGCCGTCACTACAGCCGTCACTATAAACACTCGCTGTATACAGGCGCGGTAATCAGTTCGGTCTGCGGTCGGTACGGGCCAGCCACGGGGGTCGATGTCTCGGATGTCTCCGTCAGTCGGCCAGGTAGACCGTGACGTCACCTGGGCTGTATTTGTCGGGATCGATCAGCACAGGTCGGCACGCTCCCGGTAGTTCCTCCGCCGGCCGTACGGCGGCGCCACCAGTCAGCCGAGCGGCTCGGCAAGTTTGAGAGCAGCACGACTGTGGAGTGTGATGACCACGCAAATTTCAGAATTCTGTTTCACCGCACATATTGCAAGAGTTGTACGCGCTTTACTTTTTAAATTCGTATGCATTATTTATTTTTCCGTTTAATTTCGCTGCTCAAATATATTTTACAAGAAATTAAGAATATTGCAGGTGAACAGAAACACCTCACTCCAACTAACGTAGTAAGAGATCACAACCATTTATTATCTAAGAGTCTGAATGACACAGTGGCATCGCCCGAAAAAATTAAGTGGGGGGAGGCAGCCAGAGGTGTGAACTATCGGGGCTAACCCATATGGCTAACGCTTAAATCCTGCAAATCTGAGGAGAGGCAGACTCCGGCTAGAGCGATCATCATCATCATCATCATCATCATCATCATCATCATCATCATCATCAAGTATTTTCTTTTTCATAGAGCACATAAGCAAATGCAGCACAATATAGGATTAGCGCAAAAGCGAATCATCGCTTAAGTGATAGCGCTTCTCCCGAAAAAAAACAACAACAAAGAGACAAACTTAAACTGTAACTGGGGGCGGTGGTAGCGCCCCGGGCGCGGCCGGCATCGATCCCAGCCCCCCCCCTCCCACTCCTCAGCCCCCTGGTGGCGATGCCCCTGTCATGGCCATTTTAACGTTGTATTTTACTATTATTTCGTGGGTACGTCCATAACATTGCCGCCGACATCGGCATGTTGTTGACAGCCGCGGGATCAGGAGCGCTACTCCGGCCCCTGTGTGCCTCTGAAGACCAGTCAGGAGCCGGTCAACACACCGATCTACCAGCAGTCCATCACCATCCGAGACTACACCAGTCCCGGCACCAACCCACCGTGGACCAGGACCAAGGGTGAGTAGGGAGCCAGCTTACCCTGGACCAGAACCAACCAACCCTGGACCAGGACCAAAGGTGAGTAGGGAACCAACCCACCCTGGACCAGGACCAAGGGTGAGTAGGGAGCCAACTCACCCTGGACCAGAACCAACCTACCCGGGACCAGGACCTATGGTGAGTAGGGAACCGACCCACCCTGGACCGGGACCAAGGGTGAGTAGGGAGCCAGCTTACCCTGGACCGGAACCAACCCACCGTGGACCAGGACCAAGGGTGAGTAGGGAACCAACCCACCCTGGACCGGGACCAAGGGTGAGTAGGGAACAAACTAATCAGTCCCAGCACCAACCCACGCTGGATCAGGACTAAAGGTGAGTGTTACCCTTCCCTGGGCAAAGGATGAGTACTACCCTGGCCTGGACCAGCGACGAAAAGTGAACACTGGACCAGAACCAACCCACTATATATACTTCACTTAACCTGCGAGAGTGTATTCGATTCGTCTGAGATGGCACTTTCTAAGCCTGAGAGACCTACAGCTCCTTTCTTACCTAACACTCCTCCAATATCATGGATCATTAGTTAGAAAACCGAAACGACGAATTATAATATCGTATAAATTGTCTTTTTGGCCCGAGGAATCCAGGACCTCTATTGTTAACCTCCAATGACCTCCAATGACCTCTATTGCTCATGACTGATTGACAGGTAACCGGATGAGTTTCTATGACCGGTTTATGGTGGACATGTGCCGCCTCTGTGTGCTGGTGGACCCGATCCCTGAGCGCGGCTCTCTGGGAGGAGAGATATCACAGTACCAGGTGGACTTCGCCGAGAGATCGCCTCGCAATCTGTGTGATCTCTACAGGTCAGTAGACGCGCGGCACACCTGTGGAACTGTCCGTAGGTGGAAACTGCCCCCGTCAACATCAGGACAGTGGTGTCGCCACACACAAATGAGTGCTTGTGTGTGTGTGTGTGTGTGTGTGTGTGTGTGTGTGTGTGTGTTTGTGTGTGTGTGTGTGTGTGTGTGTGTGTGTGTGTTGTGTTGTGTGTGTGGTGTGTGTGTGTTGTGTGTGTGGTGTGTGTGTGTGTGTGTGTGTGTGTGTGTGTTGTGTGTGTGTGTGTGTGGGTGTGTGTGTGTGTGTGTGTGTGTGTGTGTAGTGTGTGTGTTGTGGTGTGTAGGTGTGTGTAGGTGTGTAGGTGTGTGTAGGTGTGTGTAAGGTGTGTGTAGGTGTGTGTAGTGTGTGTGGTGTGTGTGGTGTGGTGTAGGTGTGGTAGGTGTGGTGTAGGTGTGTTAGGTGTGTGTAGGTGTGTGTAGGTGTGTGTAGGTGTTGTGTAGGTGTGTGTAGGTGTGTGTAGGTGTGTGTAGGTGTGTGTAGGTGTGTGTAGGTTGTGTAGGTGTGTGAGGTGTGTGTAGGTGTGTGTAGGTGGGTGTAGGTGTGTGTGGTGTGTGTAGGTGTGTGGTGGTGTGTGTAGGTGTGTGTAGTGTGTGTAGGTGTGTGTAGGTGTGTGTAGGTGTGTGTAGGTGTGTGTAGGTGTGTGTAGGTGTGTGTAGGTGTGTGTATGTGTGTGTGTGGTGTGTGTGTGTGTGTGTGTTTTGTTGTGTGTGTGTGTGTGTTGTGAGAGGCAGTCAGGGGCTCTGGGGGGGGGGGGTGGAGCTAAATGGTTGGTTGGGACAGCCGCATAAGTTTAATGTTAACATCCTGCGAATCTGGGGGGAACCAGCCGGAGGGATCCGGGAGGGGAGTCAGCCCCCCTGTCACCTCACCTGTCACCTCACCTGTCACCTCACCTGTCACCTCACCTATCACCCTGTCACCTGACCTATCTCCTGCCCTGTCCCCAGCCTGCCGAAACACAGCAGATCTGCCATCTCGGACGCCGCCTCTGCCTACGCCACCTGTCACACTCTCTGTAACTGCTGAACAGCAGTCTCTCCGAAACATCGCAATAGAAATCAGTCAGATGGAGTCAGTCACCTCTCAGTCGCCCGTCACGCGGTCAGTCACTTTGTGACATTGTTCCCGGCTGTCAGTGTGAACTGCTGCGTATTCAGCCGTCAAATTGTGTCGTCACTTTATCTGTTCAGGTATTTGTTGCCATTAGTATGCTCAGAGATCGGCCATTTGGTGAGTCCAGTTTTGTTGTCAGTTATTTCTGTTTCGGAGGGCGGTTCAAACAGAGTCCAGTTTTGTTGTCAGTTATTTCTGTTTCGGAGGGCGGTTCAAACAGAGCTCAGTTACCGTCGGCTATTTACATTTTATACATTTACTTCGCCTGTCATGACAAATGTTTGTTTTTAGTGATTGTTTTGTTACGAGTTATTTTTGATGTGTAATAAACTTCGACAACATCGAATAAAAATACACTCACTGTTGTAAAATGATATTGTCTGTCTGTAATCTGGAAGCACATTCGCCTATAGTCTGAATTGCGTTTGATGCGAACTTGCCCTAATAAGTCTGCTTTCCAGTGTCGTACATGTCGATAACAGTGCAGTGGTATCGTGCACCCAGTGTCAAACTGTGCCTTATTGAATAACACGCGACAGTAAGGATACAACGTATGTTCAATATTTATTGCAGCTCCCTAGTCGCCCAAAATACTTACGTTAAATACAATACAAACTTACCGTTCTAAAGAACGAACCCGAATCAAATACTGCACCGCAACATTCACACATGCGCTATGAATTAACATGGCAATAAATGCAGCAACAACTTACGTCAGCAAATCCTACCGACATTTACCCATTTAGAGGTATTTTTGTATATAAATAATACCAAACTGTCAAGATATTGAACACTACTAAGCCCTTTTTTAATATCATGGCAGGATACATCCTCTCACACGCATACAAATAAATACCAGCACGCGTTTAGGCCAGCCCTAAGGACGAGTTTCGGACCATGGCCTGTTGGCTTGTAGATGGTTTGTGGCCTGTGCTACCTGAAGGGAAGAGTCGATCCAGCCGATCTTGAACATGAGGGAGACGGTGCAGCCGATGTCAGCCGACGCCCCGCACTGTGATGGCGTCCAACACCTGCAGAAGCAACGACAACATCACAACAGTCGTCAGAAATAGGATGCTGGTTTAAGCGTGATTTTAATCGAAACTATGCTTGCTGCATACATTTCGGTAGGCAGCTATAAATTATAACGCACCAAATGAACACAGCGTTACAACACCTTTTTGCACTCGCATTCGACCATTCAGCATAACTTGTATTTTTTTTTTCAATCGTCCTTCTCCTTGAATGTACCAAATAAGGTCGATTGAAAAAAAAAATATATATTCATGCTCCTTGCTCAAGCACTACGAGAAATTCAGCATAACTGTTTGAACGGCAATTTCAACAATTATCATTCGACAAAACAGATCGGCTGCTGACGCCCGAATGTAAAAAATGAGCAAAGCTATTTGAACACTAGTCACTAGATTACTCATTCTGCAAAACTGGTTGATAATTCAACATGATTTCGATTCGACTACGGTCGAAGATTTCGTCACTTTGCTATTATACGAGTATAGATTTTATGCATTGACGGAAATAGATGGGCGATCAAAATATCTGCTCGTCATCTGCATAATTTTCACTGCGATTCATTTCACACAATGCCGATCTGTTTTGGAGATTATTGAAAGTTTTGCTCAATGACGAGTTGTAATGAATGGCCGACTTAATAGTTATGGTGAATAGTGAATGTTTATGGTGAAACGGCAAGAAGTGGTGCCCTCTATAATGCAGAAGTGTTAAAAATAGTTTTGCCCAATTGGCAAAATGCGATTGCAAAAAAGGTATACTACATACGTTTAACCATATTCCCTGCGGGCGGCGAGAATAACGTTAACCTGCGGGGGGATTTTACCCCCCCCCCCCCAGAGATCTCGAGAACTGCTCGAACGATATCGATGGGAGAAACACTATTCGATTCGTCATCACAATATATTTCTTTTTGGACACCTTTATTTCTTTTTTGTTCAAAAATAGGGGCTAGTGATATTTTTTGAAGTCATTACGGCCAAGTGGTTGGACCGATTTTCATGCCCAAAACATTTCCACTGTCCCTGGTATTCAATGTATTTAAAAGGCTAGTACCAGAATGCAGAATAAAATCATAAATGTATTCAGGGGATGGAAAATAGATGGGTTTTCCCGATAACAAATATGTGCTGTTCGTAATTGTTTAGGACGATATGAACGTCACATGTGGGCTTTTTGCTCTAATTTGTTAAATGTAATGTATTGCGCATAGGGGATCTATTTAAACATCGTGGGGAGCACCATTTGCGTAACGCCTTTTATCATCATACTCATTTGAAGCTGAACCTTAAGTGACGGAGGGTACTGCCTCCCATTTTATGTACCCGAGTGTGCCTCTACCCCAAAATATGTACAATCCAAGTATGTATGATGTATCTTGCAGTAAAATAGTTTCTGTCACATGTATTGCACCGCAAACTACGGAGGAAGAATGCGCCGCACAACGGCATTCGTAACGCCCTCCCAAAAACCAGAGTCTGGCACCACCTCTGCTAGGCAGATTTTTTTCTCAAGATTTTGACACAACACGCGTAATTCACTTCTTGGAAAAGTCACAGTTTCAAGACGGCGAACGTTTTATAAGCGGCAAGCGGAAAACTACCCCGGGGGGGGGGCGGGGGCAGAATCTGCCCCCGCACTGGAAATAGAGTTAAGTCGCACTGAGCATACCAGTTAGCGGTATTTGTGCTATATAGTCTTGTCTGATACACCAGGAATCTCACAGAGATCTATCACCTACATGCCTACAATCTGCATGTTTTTTCCCTTTCTCTCATATTCCCAGCTGTCAGAATAGTTGTGTAATGTTCCCCTTCAGTCAAACCTCCACACTTTTCTACGTGTTCGCAGCCAGCGGACCATAGCTGACTCGCTTGCGATGTGAAGCCGAACTATTACCTATCAGTCATATCATAATGATACGCTATCACCACTCGATCACTATACAACTACTTAGAACGTATATCATTTAAACGGCGTACAATTGTCGTGATTCCCGAAACCTACATTGATGGTGTCCGGGCCTCTAATCTGAGTCGGAGTCCCCCTGCTGATCTGAGTCAGAGTCCCCCTGCTGATCCTGAGTCAGAGTCCCCTGCTGACCTGGAGTCAGAGTCCCCTGCTGACCTGGGTCAGAGTCCCCTGCTGACCTGAGTAAGAGTCCAACCGAGGTGAGCTGGCCGCCGGTCCAGCAGTCCCCGGGATGAGTGGTGGTGGTGCGACTCCATCTCATCCGTGTACATCATCACTCGGAAATAGATGCCGGGCAGAATAAACAGCACCAACACCTGAAACATGGTGGCAGTGTCTCAACAAACAATATCTCGATGGCCATTTTTTATTTCTTTTCTTAATCGCAAACGTTACCACTGTGGAAATAACGGCTTAAAGGCGAAATGATATACAACTAATAGCATAAATAAGATACCTATTAATAATAGTTATCAATGATAAAGCGAACACGAAACAAAGCGCAAGACATCGACGGTCAATTGCAGGCGCGCCAAAAAAACAATAAAATTAAAAAAGGTCAATAGCAGGACTTCCGTAAACCTGCCTAAGGACAGAACGGCTAAGTAAATAAAGGAATAAGGAAGAAAGGATAGTGTGCATGTAGATGGTTACAGTGGCATTACATCTGGTTACGATGGATCACAAGTTCGCCCTAGTGACACAGGGAACTTCGTGCAGCAGTTCAGTTATACGGCGTCAGCTATACGCCGGGACGTATTTAGGGGGGCACCCGGCACTGCACTATCCCCCTGGGGCGCCCTCATTCCCCGAAGGCGCTCTCATGCACCGAAGACGCTGAAGGCGCCTTCGGTTCATGAAATGCGCCTCACATTCAGCGAAGGGCGCCGAAAAGTAAGGCGCGCTCTGGCTGAATATCATGTAAGAATATGAGGCGCGTTCCCTTGAATGTAAGGCGCGCTCAGAACATCTCTGAAGGCGCCCTCCCACATACCTTTTAAAGGCAACCTTTCAATACCCCTCTAAAGGACCCTCCAGATACCTCCAATGCAAGCCCTCCCAAATACTTCCAGAGGCGCCCTCCTATACCTAAACCTCTGAGGCTCCTCTCACATGCCTCCAAAGTGGCCCACCGATACGACATCTCTGAGGCGATCTCCCACATAGTCCAAAGGCACCCCAGATAGGTACATGTTAATCTGGTCCCGAGGGCGCCCTACCTACATACTCAAGGCACCCTCCAGATACAGTATCTGATCCGAGGGCGCCCGTACCGTGCCATTCAAGGCAACCCTCAGATACATGTATCTGATCCCGAGGGCGCCCTATACTACAATACTCCAGAGCACCCTAGATACATTTCTGATCCCGAGGGCGCCCTACCTGCAATACTCCAAAGGCACCTCAGATAACATGTATCTGATCCCGAGGGCGCCCTACTGCATACCTCCAAAGCACCTCAGATACATGTATCTGATCCCGAGGGCGCCTAACCTGCATACCTTCAAAGGCCCCTCAGCTACTGTATCTATCCCGAGGGCGCCTACCTGCATACCTCCAAGGCCGCCCTCATATACATGTATTGATCGCCGAGGGCGCCCTAGCCTAGCATACCTCCAAAGGCGCCTCAGAACATGTATTGATCCCGAGGGCGCCCTACCGGCATACCTCCAAAGGCGCCTTCAGATACATGTATTCTGATCCCGAGGGGCCGCCCTACCTGCATACCTCAAAGGCACCCCTCAGATACATGTATCTGATCCCGAGGGTGCCTACCTGCATACCTCCAACGGCACCCTCAGATACATGTATCTGATCCCGAGGGCGCCCTAACTGCATGCCTCCAAAGGCACCCTCGAGATACATGTATCTGATCCCGAGGCGCCCTACCTGCATTGACCTCCCAAAGGCCGCCTCAGATACATGTATTGATTCCCAGGGCCGCCCCTACCTGCATACCTCCAAAGGCGCCCTCGAGATACATGTACTGAATCCCCGAGGGCGCCCTAACCTGCATACCTCCAAAGGACCGGGAGGAGGAGGTGTATCTGATCCCGAAGGGCCCCTACCTGCATACCTCCAAAAGGCACCCTCAGATACATGTATCTGATCCCGAGGGCGCCCTACCTGCATACCTCCAAAGGCGCTCTTTACTGAATTTGAGGCGGGGGCGGCTCTTTAATCACAAATGGCGCCTTTGAAGCTATTTGAGAGAGCACCCTCGGAGATGTATCGGAGGGCGCCTTTGTAGGTTTATGAGAGGGCGCCTTCGGAGGTGTATCAGAGGGCGCTTTTGCAGGCGTGTGGGGGCTCATTTAGATGTGCATCGGAGAGCGGCTTTGAATGTATGTGGGAGGGCACATTCAGATGTGCATCGGAGAGCGGCTTTGAATGTATGTGGGAGGGCACATTCAGATGTGTATTGGAGGGCGGCTTTTGAATGTATGTGGGAAGGGCACATTCAGATGTGGTGCATCGGGAAGGCTTTGAAAATGTATGTGGGAGGCACATTCCAGATGTGCATGCGGAGAGCGGCTTTGAATTGTATGTGGGAGGCGCAACAATTCCAGATGTGCATCGGAGAGCGGCTTTGAATGATGTGGGAGGGCACATTCAGATGTGGCCCATCGGAGAGCGGCCTTTGATATGTTGTGGGCAGGGCACATTTCAGATGTGCTATTGGAGGGCCTTTGGACATGTATGTGGAGGGCAGCATTCAGATGTGCAATCGGAGAGCGGCTTTTTGAATGTATGTGGGAGGCGCACATTCAAGATGTGGGCATCGGTAGAGCGCTTTGGGAATGTAATGTGGGAGGGCACAATTCAGATGTGCATCGGAGAGTGCGCTTTGAAATGTATTGTGGGAGGGCACATTTAGAATGTGGCATCGGAGAGCGGCTTTGGGAATGTTAATGTGGGTAGGGCAATTTAGGATGTGTATTGGAGGGCGGCTTTGAATGTTGGTGGGGCAGGGCACATTCAGATTGTGGCATCGGAGAGCGGCTTTGGGAATGTATGTGGGAGGGCACATTTAGATGTGCATCGAAAGAGCGGTCTTTGAATGTTATGTTGGCAGGGCACATTCAGATGTGCATCGGGATGAGCGGCTTTGAATGTATGTGGAAGGGCTCATTGAGATGCGTATTGGAGGGCGCTCTTGGAGGTATATGGGAGGTCAATTTTAAGGTTGTATCATCGGAGGTCACCTTTGGAGCTATGTGGGATAACGCCTTCAGAAGTGCATCGGAGGTCACCTTTGGAGCAATGTGGGATGACGCCTTCAGAAGTGCATCGGAGGTCACCTTTGGAGCAATGTGGGATGACGCCTTCAGAAGTGTATCTATGGAGGGCGCCATTGGAGGTATGTGAGAGCCGGGAGGGCGCCCTCGGAAATGTATCAGAGCCTACCCACCACCGCTCAACAATAACTTTCACTGACGGCGCCCTTTATGTGGGGTTTGGTGCTGCCCTTGATGGGCTTGCTCCCCTCTCCCCGTTAACGAGTTTATAAATACGCCACTCATTATAGGTACTTCAAATGAACGTTTCGCCACCAAATAATATCAAAAGAGAACATTCACAGACAGAACAGGTGCTCGGATCCCGCAAACGGATCTCGGGATCTGATCTAAGGAATCTGGATCTCGGATCCGCCTGGGATCATAGAATCCACCTTCACAATTTGTCGATGGATCCACTAGGATCATAGATCCGTCTTCAATATTAGTAGACGGATCCTCTGGGATCCGAGATCGCAGGCACCATTTTGCATTGGGATCCACTGGTAGCTGTAGGTATCTCAGATCCGCCATTATACAGATGAGTATTTTCGGAACTAATTTTTTAAGTAATTGTCAGTATTTTGCATTCGTTGTAAATTAAACTAGCATGGGTCTATGCTTTTTAGTTCGATTTTGTCGAGACATGCTATAATTATGGCATAATATATAAGTTGAATCCTGTCGGATCCGATATCCGTTGGGATCAGAGATCCATTCGCATCGCTTATCATGGGATCCTGTGGGATCCAAGGTCCGTTGCAAAATTTAATCGAGGGATCCACTGGGATCCAAGATCCACTGTTATAATTTGTCGTGGGATCCAGTGGGATCAAAGATCCAACATTGCATTTTGTCGAGAGATCCTGTGGGATCATAGATCCTACTTTCAGATCCATACACATGCCTGTTCACAGATACCGCTTTCCAATAAAAAGAAAGGTAACGCGCTTGGTAACTCCGACACGGCTGGAAAAAGGAAAGCCACAAACTTGGTAGGTATCATCAGTATATCATTAGGACCTACCATGAGCCTAGGTTCAGCCTCGACCTGCTGCTGTGTACCCACTTTGCTCCTACCAACTCCGCCACTTTGCTCCTACCAACTCTGTCACTTTGCTCCTACCAACTCTGCCACTTTGCTCCTACCAACNCGTTCTCACCATGACCATGTGCGCCGACAGCTCGTTGACGCCGGTCAGGTGGGGGTAGCCGCAGTTACGACCCGCCACTGAGCCGCCCTCCAGACTTCGCAGCAGGTCAGGAGCGTGGGACGAGACGTAGCCGGCTGGCTGTACTGACATCAGGTCCTGTCAGGGAGAGAAGCATCACCATCACCGACATCATCGACATCAACAGGACGACAACGCATCATTTGGAGAAACGCGGCGAACACGCACAAGAAGATTGCTTGCACACATTTTTCGGTCCATTCAGCTGCTTTCACTTCTCGACACACAATCAGCTGGTAGGCATGCACTGCAATTAACATTGTTCTCATTCAGCTTGCGAGCCTGTCGTTAATCTCTGCAAAAAAGCTTTTGCGCCAATACAACACCGTTTCTTTCGTTGTATATGTTTATTTGATAATACAATTGCTCTGAGCTGAACTGAACTGAGCGTGGACCGATGACTGATGATCCGACCCGTGGACTGATGACTGCCGGACTGATGACAGACGGACTGATGACTGCCGGACTAATGACATGACATGACGGACTGATGACAGTCGGACTGATGACAGACGGACTGATGACAGACGGACTGATGATAGAAGGACTGATGACATACGGACTGATGACAGACGGACTGATGACAGACGGACTGGTGACATACTGATGACAGACGGACTGATGACAGATGGACTGATGACTGCCGGACTGATGACAGACGGACTGATGACAGACGGACTGATGACAGACAGACTGATGACAGACAGACTGATGACAGACAGACTGATGACAGACAGACTGATGACAGCAGGACTGATGACAGAACAAGACTGATGACAGACAGACTGAGACAGACAGACTGATGACAGACAGACTGATGACAGACAGACTGATGACAGACAGACTGACAGACAGACTGATGACAGACAGACTGATGACAGACAGACTGATGACAGACAGACTGATGACAGACTGATGACAGACGGACTCATGGACTGTTGACTGATGGACTGATGACAGACAGACTGGTGACAGACGGACTGATGACAGACAGACTGATGACTGACGGACTCATGGACTGTTGACTGATGGACTGATGACAGACGGACTTATGACAGACTGATGACAGACAGACTGGTGACAGACGGACTGATGACAGACAGACTGGTGACAGACGGACTGATGACAGACGGACTGATGACTGACTGATGACAGACAGACTGATGACAGACGGACTGATGACAGACAGACTGATGACAGACTGACTGATGACAGACGGACTGATGACTGCCGGACTGATTACAGACGGACTGATGACAGACAGACTGATGACTGCCGGACTGACCTGTGGAGTGATGCAGCTGGTGTGTGGCTCCCCCGGCTGCCTGCACTGCCCAGGGAAGTCCCGCCAGTAGTGGTCGGCGTAGATGCCCCAGCCGAGGTCCAGCGCCAGCTGCTGCAGCACGCCAGCCATGGCAGGCAGCAGGTCGGCGCTCAGGGAGTCCAGCTTACAGTCCTGCAGGGGACAGAGACGGACGGACGGGGGTCAGCACGAATACGCTGACGACACCAGAAACTCCCAGTCCTGGAGCACAACGTCAGAGGCTTATAATGCTGGCCGCCATACACATTACACACTGGCATTATCAAGAGTTTCATGCTCAAATAAACTCCGGTTGTGAAAATAATGTTTTCAATGCTGGATACAAATACGAGTGGATTGTATCGCTTGGCAAGAGGCAGCGTTTCAATGATCGATGCCGAACCTAACCACAGTTACTTTCATATTTTTACATGACCCGTATTACAATGCTTTGGAAAAGTTTATAAACCTGTACTAGCAGGTCAGAATTGTGCGTCAATGGCCTTCGCACCACTCTCTTCAACACCACGCTCCCCAAAGCACCGTAGGCCACCTATCCACGGCACCACGCGGCGCTCCAGACATACCTCATACACCATGTGCAGGACGAACAGCAGAGTGGCCATATGTGGGAACAGCGGCGCTGAGGGATCCACGCGGACGTCGGAGGGGGCCGGGCCGGGCGCCGCCGGACGGCCCTCAGCCGTGAACTCGGCGTGGTACGCTGACGACACCAGAAACTCCCAGTCCTGGAGCACAACGTCAGAGGACGCGTTACACTCGGCGTGGTACCTAGATGACGTCAGCTAAAAAAACCCGCCCTGGGGCGGACAGCATCAGATCACACGGTGAAAGAAAGCCACTCCAAATAAGAATAACACGTTTGATTGCTTATTGGGGTTCAAGGGCGCGCCGACATTTTTGGTCAACTTGCGCCCAAAGAATAACACGTTAAATAATATTTTTTCTAAGCCACCACCCAACACCCAGTTAACAGCATCTAAGACTTAGCTACCTCATTGGCTTAAACTGGTCAGCAGGCTGGGGCCATCACGGTCACAAGTGGTAGACGATACGAGACAATTGTACTTTGAAATATGACGACAGTCATTTGGCATACATCAGCTGCATGCCACCAGCCAATAACTAGTTCTGTGCCGACACTCGCCAGTGATTGGTTACCTCATCTGTCCCGTCATCAGACCGGGAGCGTTTGCCTCGCTGGTGTGTCACGCTGGGGCCGGCCACGTCCAACAGAGCCGCGATCGGCAGACGCTCCACCTGGTAACCCATCATACCTGCAAACACACGTATCGTCACGGTTATCTCGGGTAGAATACCGCGCAGGGACGCTCGCTGCATGGATGCTCGCCATCATAACTGCAAACACACGCATCGTCACGGTTATCTCGGGTAGAATACCGCGCAGGGATACTCGCCGCAGTTTGTTATCAGTGTGGCAAGTTGCGCCCAAAACCCTACTAGATAGTAAGACAGCATCTCAAAACACGTAACACCCTCGTCAACGCAGAATTAATAAATTAATGAATGAACGATGTGCAAACGAATGCGCAAACAGCCAATGCCTGTGCGAATAGGACGCATGAACTGAACGAACAAAGTCATAAATTGGTACAAAATGAATACATGAATGAGTGAATGAACTAATAAACAAATAAATACATCGAACTCATGAACGCATCGTTGTCTGTCCGCCTGTTAGCGACTCACGCAGCAGGGTGGCGGCGAACGCCCTCCAGCGTTTCTCTGGCGTCAGGTGGCGGGCTCCGGGCGCGTGCCGGGCCGTGTACCAGCGGGCCGTCACCTGGTTGGCCAGCTCGCGCGGCAGACAGCCGCGGCCGGCCCTCAGACAGGCGGCCACCACGCCACTGTCGGCCGGGGACGGGATGCTGAACCGGTACAGACTGCCGGACGCGTGCTCCTGAGCACAGGGACCAGGGGAGGCTCAGTCTAGTCTGCTCATGGTAAACGGGACAGTGTGCCGGCCAACGGAACGAGGAATCATTGAGACAAAACATACATGATGAATGATATACAGGATGTGGTAAACAAACAACCGTTGCTAAAGAGACTGCAGAGAATGGTCGCTTTAACATGCATGCACTGAGAAAAAGAAGTCATGGCCCCATAGATCGCTTTTGATGTGCTTAAAATAAAAGTCAGAACAAAATTACGCTCACTTCTCTTAGTTCACTCACGCTCAATTTTGCACTCGTTACACTCATAACTCAACGACAAATTAGCACAGAGTGAGAGGTTCGGCCTAGCGGTTAACTACACAGCTCACCAGGGTTGGCACTACCCAAAACCCACTACCCGTTTTTTTTTATTTTTTTATTTTTTTTTTTTGTGTAAATTAAACAAAAAACCCACCCGGGTTTTTCATCAAAATGGTATTGAGCAAGTTCCCGGCGTATTTTTTTTTAGAAACAAAGATGATAATTGGTGTATCATTGAGTTGGATGCATTTTGTTTTTAGAGACTTAAGATGAGTAAAAAGGAAACAATGTTGCATTTCCCCTCATTCCACCATTCAGACTCCCAACTCTTCTCAAGCGGAACAACGTTGTCCATGAACTCCCATCTTCCTGACCAAAGAGATGCGATATTTGGAATGTGAAATTTCATCGTGGTTAATCTAGCAAATTAGTTATTTTGATGTTGTTGCACGTAACATCCTTTTTAAGGATGTTTGCACGCTTAAACATTTCCAAATTGAACATTCCTCATATATTGCATTGGTAAAGAGCGAGTGGAAAAAAACACCCATAAAAACCCAATACCCAGTGGGTTTTTGATGAAAAACCCTTTTTTTCAACCCTGCAGCTCACCATTGATGACAGGAGTCACCGCAAGACGTCCCTGGCGCAGCCCAGAACCAAGAGAGGCATCTCACGTCTCCTGACCCGTGCTGTTCGAACCTGACGAAACACCAGGCAGCAGGTCATAGACAGGGCTGTTCTTACCGCGCTTGCTCTATGATGCTTGGTTTGGAAGTTAACAGGGAATCCTGTCAGTCCCAACCCCAACCCCCAACCCCGTAAGGCGAAGGTGGAACCACGGTTAAGGCGAAGGTTAATCATGTATGAAGTGCCTTGGACCAGAAATTTAACCGTCAAGGAGAAGCCTCTGCCATACACTTAATGAAATTTAATTTTTCCCATTTTTCCTAAATTTTGTGTAAGCAATTGCGAAACTTGTGTGAATGCCGCCAAAGCGGCGCGAAATTTTTCCATTTTTTGCATGTGAATTAGCTTTATTTTGACTGCTTCAAAACTATTTTAACAATAAATTGTTACCTATCTTTTCCTCGTGTATCAGACTCACCATTTCTCACAAGACTCACCATTGTATATTAAACTCACCTCACCAATACCAATCAGTACCAAAACAGTCTGTATTGATTAATGTGGGATTCACTGATATCCTTTTGGGCGGGCAAAAGGTTTTGCCCCACCTTTTTTCGCTTCGGGGCATGCCGGATTGGCCCCCAGGATCCGCCCCCCCCCCCTCCCCATGCGCCTTGAAAGTTTATATTTTAAAAGGAGTGGGCATCCCTGTGCGTCAGATAATCACGCCAGGAGAAGCTTCTTGCCAGACGCAAATGTAATCGCTATCCTATTTAAAATTTTGTATAGGCAATTGCCAAAGTTGTGTCATGCGCGAAGCGGCGCGAAATATTCCAGTTTTTGACTGTTTGAAAAGCTGGATTTTTACTGCTGCAACGCAATTTTCACGATAAATTTTCAATTATTGTCCGACCTTTTGGAGGCAAATTCATAGTCTTAGGCCCTTTGGGGGGGCCATGGCCACGTTTGCCCCCCCCCCCTGGATCCGCCCCGCTTATAAGGCTACTTACTTAGTAGGGTAGCCAATGCTGCCAATCTGTGCTAGATTCCAGTCGACCGGAAGCTAGCGACATCTATAAAAAGATGAAATCACGTGATGATGTGTATTATTGATAGATGGCGCAGGCTGTCGAATAGGCAGTGTAGCACTGCCAGGTACTAACCACGATCAACACGACGACCGAGGCCGAAACAAATCCAGTACCCAGACAACATTTAACTTGGCCACTGATCGGGCACAATGGTTTAATCCCATTGTGCCCGATCAGTGCCCAAGTTAATTGTTGGCTGGGTAGGCATGGAGATTAATTTGTTATACCAGCATTCGGTCGGAGAACTTCTGGTGCCTTTTTCCACTCGAGATCAGTCTGGTCAAAGGACGTGGGCTGAAACACGATCGGGTCTGCGTGCGACCAAGCGGCGATATCGGAGTGAGCTGAAATTCCCGACACCATTGCAAATTATATATTACTTGCAAATGATAATGTGTGCATATCGTCATTAATGCTTTCATATTTCAGCATTTGCCAACAATGATTTATCATATATTATCTGGTAGTGGTAGTGCGTCTAAAAAATGTCTGTGATAGTCCATTCCTTTCCTATAAAATATAAAATTGCCTAAGCAAATATATTGAAAATGTGACATCCATGTCGCACTAGTGCAGAAGTAAAACAGCATTACATAAAACACTATCTCTAGAGGTAGAATATCAAAAGAAGTGATGCATTGCTCAGACGAACACATACCATCTCTGAATACATACCATCAATCAATACAATTATCACTTCCTATAAGGTACCCTGCATATTTGGTTTATCAATCGGGCCCTTGTCAATACCGTACTCTTGCCAGACGCCAGTTGAACGTCAAGCGTTATGTGCCATACATTAAGTCTAACAACATCGTCGATAATGCGGAATGCCCCTGTCTGCATGCTCAACCCTTGTGAACGACAAATGCGGCATGATTTAGACCATCCGTCTCTCTTCAGAACTCTGAATGCTTACCGGGCTGAAAATAACCACCGTCACTTCAAACAGACTGAGTAAGGCAAAATACCGTGGTTAACTAGTCGGCGAAATTACGAAGCATTTCAGTCGAATTGAACGTAGAGCTTAATCAACTCAGTTACTGGAGCCCTGGTAATTTTAATGGAAATGTATGTTTGATTTACAGCTTTTGTAGTCTGATATTTACTTCATTTGCATGTTACCGAGAACAGTTTAAACATTCCACCAACGTCGACATCAGCGTTCGAGGTATGTCGAGTAAACCCAGGGCTACCCGTTTAGTTACTTAGTTTACATTTTCATATCTTTGATGGACTGTGAGAAGCATGAGAAGAAGATTTTCCCGGTGTATTTTCTCGTCAAGTGCGTTTGTCGGTAACTACATATTTGCATGCATGACAAACAGACAAAATGTTGGAGGCATCGCCATCATGACACTTTTCCAAACACCGAGGCACTGAAGAAGGCCTGATATCAATGTTCATGGCCCTAACCTAACATTGATCAAACCATAACACATCAACAGATCAGCAAGGAATAGATGCTTGGCCCAATGCCCGACTTATATTCCAGTACACCTGAAACGTTTCTCACCGCAAGGGAGGTTTCATGGCAAGCTCAACACCGCCGTGGACATTCCGGTGACCGGGCTAGAACTGTCGCCGTACTCGTCTGACCATACGCTCTGCAGGTACAACCTGTACGGCGTGGTCAACCACTTCGGCACGCTGGTCTCCGGCCACTACATGGCCTCTAGCAAACACCCGCACACGGCCGAGTGGTGCCAGCATACAACGACTTACGGGTGCGTCCGGTCTATCAGCGCAGCGTCACCAGCTGCGAGGCATACATGCTATTTTTTTAGCTGGCCGGCACATCCAACATTGTGCCAGTCTGCCCACTGGACACGGTCAAGTCCGCCTGCATTCTCTGGGCGGGGTCGCCACCGGATCACCGTTTGCGCCGGCCCGAGGGATGCAACTTTGAATTGTCATCCATTAATGTGAACACAAAACGCTCGTCGGATTGTCATTGTTGAAAATACAAGTTCCCAGTTACGCCTGCTGTACTGACTCTAACAGGGGTGCAGGATCCTTTTCAGTTAGGGGAGCTTCAGCCCCCTCCCCCCAACTTGCTTGAGGCCAGAGGCCGTTCCCCCTCAACTATGACAAGGAACTGGTTCGAATACAGGGATAATTGTGTATTTTGTGGGTTTTGATGATACTTGAAGCGTTTTTTCCCAGCCCCCTCCCGCATCTTGTCTGGAGAAGCTAGCCCCTGCCCCCTGGACTCCAATATCCATCTTAGTTCTCAGTTCAGGCTGCTGACTCAAGTACCCTCTCTGAAATAAATACAGACGTTTGGCTCCACTGTCTGTCTCAGTTCCGACTAATTTCCACAGTATCTGTCATAGTTCTTACTTCCTCCTACCATTAGCTCCAGACTCCAGTGTCCGTCTCAGACCTCATCCCCGACTGGTGGCTCCAGCGCTGTCTCAGCAGTGAGTTTCGTCTGCCGGACTGGCGGTTGGGGCGGCTCCAGACCATTACTGCCGCTCGGCGGAGCCATTCAAAGCCAGGCACGAGGAAAATCGATACAGGGACGGTTTCACTGATCTAAGGAGGCTGAAAGAAATCGATAATTACACGTGGGTCAAGGGGCTCCGGGCTCGCTCAGCCCACCGGTATGAGAAAGAGAGAGAGAGAGGATAATTGCATTCACGGAGCGCAGGCACGGGCCATTTTAATGGACGACGTTTTTCATGCAATTGGTGTGCTATTCGTGCCCGATGTTGGATCTTCTCAGCCGGAAGATGGCGTTGTTCGCGGCGGAAATGTGATGCCCTTCTGTCGAGAACAATGACATTGATGTATCGATCTTCTAGTCGAAGAAATGGGTCTTTGTATCTGAAGTCAGCAAGCTCCTGCCTAACGAACGCAATGCTTCATGAAGTGCAGAAACGAAGTTGAGATGGCGATTTCCTATGCAGGAAACACTTAATTAATAATGTGTTTGTGGCGTACCTTCTTAATTATTGACATTGACATTGGTGAGTACCTATAACACCACTTTTGGTGGTGTTCAGCGGTGTCAATTTATGAAAATGATTGGAGGCCTTAATGTTAACTTCATAGATTTTAGCCCTATACTTACCATGCAACGCTATAGGCCCAATGTTAAAATTAGAAATCATTGGGGGGCCGCCCCCCCAATAGTATACAAATCGACATCGGTGGTGGTGTTATACTCATGTGAAAATAAAATACAAATACTGATCATTAATTTCTTTCCTCCACTCTCCCCACCTCAAGAGATACGTTCAGGGGGAATGTTTTCACATTAACATACAATTTGAGTTGAGGATGCCAAGTTGTCGATTTCCATGAAATTAAGTATTGTCAGAAGTTAAAACCCCACAGAGGTCTAATCGAGAAAGTAAATTTGAGTTGTTTTGACCACTCTGCAAAAATAAGGCCTAGTGTTTTAGCGGTAGGCCTCTTAAAGCCGATGTCGTTCATCCCTTTTATCAAATGTTGATGAAAGTAGACCTTGTTTACATTTGGCATAGCATTAGCCATACACTAGTCATACATATTGCAGCGTGGAAGGTTTTTCTATTCCAAAAATTCCTTCATATGAACCGTCATCAGCCCCCAAAACTTAAAAGCTTAGTTTTTTATGAATTGAGCACTGTTTGTGCACAACAAATGTCAGAATCGTGTTCGGCAGCAATTACTTCATATTTTGCACCACAAGCGGCGTACATTGGACAATTTTCAGAGAAGTGAAACATTCCCTTTCAGTGAATGCCTTGAATCGAATACCCGTTCAATTGAAAACCAAAATACGCACATTGCAGCTGAATCAGCATACATTTAGAACATTCTTCTGAGCAGTTTGACCGTTGACGTACCGTCCCGCCCCCATACTTCAACAGATGACACATCACCCAGCGAACATGAACGATGCTCGGCGGATTTATGACGCCTACCGATCGATCATAATCACTGTTGACAGGTCATGCCACCCATTTTCAGCATCAGTGGGAATCACTGGTGTAACGTTAAACACCCATCGTGTGCAGGTAGCGCAGTGGGCACTGGGCATGACGTTTCGCACTGTAGGACTTCAAATGATTCTATGACAGGATCGTAGATAAGCTAGAATAAAAACAATCGAAACGGCCAGTGGATCCACATGGTAGACGTTCACATAGACAACTGAGAGAGAATCGACTTAAAGGGATTATACGGGTTTCCGTCCTGAAAGGAAATGCACTCTTTTGCAGTTGTATGTGCTTAAAACACGTTTAAGACAATGAGCAGGACCTACTTTTCTCATCTTAATCCATATTTTAGCAATTATCAGCGTTTAAACTTTGTACTTCAAGACTTTGTATCTGATAACGAGTACTTTGATGGATACTGGTCCCACCACTTTTTAATATTCTCTATCCTTGGGCGCTCATTGGCCCGGGCGTAGGTAGAGACGCTGTCTATACCTCAGCAAGTACTGCAAAAAGTACGCGGTGGCATCACCGAGCACTTTTGAAAAGTCCTTTAAATTCGTAAAGCAAGAGATGCATTTTTTCCAGAAAATGTGGTAGACCGACTTGGGCCTTCTTACCCACCCTTATTAAGTACTTTATTATGAACTCCAATTATTCTGGGAAAAACCCGATATAATCCCTTTAAACATAAGCCAAAAACTTGCGCGTATACATAAAAACCACTTTTCCATTCGAAGGCAGGCACGTAGCCAAGGGCACGGGGCCATGCCCCCCCCCCTGAGCGAAAAAAAATTCACACTAGGATAGAATGAGATTCTCTGAAAACCCGACCTACCCCCCCCCCCGGTCAGCCAGACATATGGTCTGAGGAGCAAAATGAGAGTTCACACTAGATAGAAGGATTATTTTAGGAGCAAAATGTTGATTTTGTCCGACGTGGCCCCCCCCCCCCCTGAGCCAAAAATCCTGGCTGACGTGCCTGATTCGAAGTCATCCAATCCGCATGACGTCCTCTTAGCAGCATTTCATAGTCCTCCGATCTTCTCCGTCTCCTCTGGCAACATCTGATGACCTCACAGTCCTGCGTCCTCCCATGGCTTAAGTCGCTTCTCATGTCCTCGTGTCCTCGCCGTCTCCTGCCAGGCCTGGGAACGCTGCGGCGGCGGCGGCGGCGGCGACGTGGCGCGGGCCGCGGCGGTGGTGGCGCGGGTCGCAGTGCTGCGGATTAAGAGGCGTATCGCTGTGTGCCATCAGAGACGGTTCGACTGACGTCTGTCAGTGGCCGCATACAGCTGTCCAGAGACCATCAGATACGCTCCTGACTGCTGCGGCTGAGGCCGGGGCCGGGCTGGGGCCGGGCTGGGCTGGAGCCGGGCCGGGGCCGGGCTGGAGCCAGGCTGAGGCAGGGGCCAGGGCAGTGGCCGGGGCTAGCAATAGGTGGGTGGAATAGTTGTATAGTTTACTGCTATAGTTGTATTTTTAACTTACGATAGCGCAACTGCTGTAGTCATAGGCCATCTGGGAACGTTCGTCCCGTTCCAAGGCATGAGGGCTTCCTTCAGCATTCAAGGCTGAACATGTCGATTGACCAGAAAAGAGCACGAGTTTCCGAGTTCTGTGACTCTGCACGAGTCGTATCCATAGGAAAAAAGACATATCCATTGCCCAGTTCACATCAGCCGCTTGGCGAGGTGCACTGGCGCGTCTTCGTTCCGATGGACGAACCCCCGCAAAATTCACTGAATACGAAGAGATCATCGCAATGAGTTATCCTTCACCACGCCGTCACTTGCAGCCCAATACCGAAAGCCATGAAATGTACCAGTTAACCCGTAGCGTCTTGTCGGAACAGTGGCCAGATTAATGCTCTGAACGACTCGACACTGTGGGGCCGGGCAGATTCGGCCGGCTGCCCGCACACTCGAACCTAGCAGATACCATGGCAAAACATATCCGCAATAGTAGCTCATTAAACCCTCGACCGGATGTCTTCGATTGAAGGCAACCGGACACAATCATCGAGTTCGATCTGAGTACCATATCGGCCACATCGTCAAATCGTTATAGTCATACATAGCAATTTCTGATATTTGGTTTAGCAATAACTCACGGCGTACGAACTCGTAAAAACACGCTGATTGGAGAATCGTTTCCTAGTCGTCTGCCGAAATTCATCGTGAAATCACTGGCACGCTTGAGTTTTATAGCATGGCTCTAGTTCATTGCAAGACGCAATCGTCGTAACCGGGGTCGTCTGACGAACCGTCACTGGTCTCTCCTCCAGATATACGCTCAGAGAAGCACTACAAGTACTTAGTAAAATAAAAACTTATTGAGTCGCTCAACTAACAGTGGAAAACTGTTAGGATGTCGAATGGCGACACTGCGGCATTTTCGTCAGCTCTAACGGCGCGCGAACAGTACTGCCGTCTTGCTACTATGCTTGGTGGGTGACGTTGATGCTAAGCACAGTAGAAATCCTTGGACTAATCGTATTGCGGCTGAAAGTCGTTGATTGAGGTTCATCAAGGATAGAATAAGGTCTGGCGGTGGCAAAATCGGCGAGTAGGCGCGATGGCAGGTAAGAGGCACGCATGGGTGGGACACCGATACTGGCGACGTGTCGAGCGGGATTTATTCGACGCTGGTGCGAGTTGGTGAGCCGCGTGTGAGCTCGATGTCTGTGCGAGGGGGTAGCTGGCCTGGCGGCAGCGCGATAGATCGGGCTGCGGGTGCACCATTGGGCTGGACACGGTTCCACAGTCAAACTCTTGTATCAGGCGGATTGTCTGGGGCGATTGGAGATTTGGTCAGCGGTACCAATTTTTTGCTCGCTCTTTGTAGTCTAGAAGCGGGCATACGTGGGGATCCGCGGCATCTGGACGTTAGATAATTTTAGAAACATACGCTAAGCGTTCTTTTTTTACATTCTGGAAAACTACTATTAGGATGTTTAATGACCTCTATGGATATTAATGATGTCGTTTTTTTTTTAGATGCACAAACCAGTGACTTAGAATTTTAAAGAGGAGTAGCAGTCACCTTAAAGAGTACTATTTGTGTCTTAAAGACAATAGGACAAATAAGTCAGATTATGTAGCTTTAGTACGCTTACTAAGGCCGAAGTCATCGATTAATAAATCATGTTTCTGATCCTAAGTCTGATCAAATAGATAGATGTTGACACTGCAAGTGTTTGGGTATGTCCAGAATCAACAGTACACAAGGTGCCTGATAATATTTACCTTCGTAATAGTATCGTCTAATTCAACTGTTAGAAGATGTTCTCGAGTCAAAAGAATTCAACGATAGCACGCTCTCGAAAAAAGAGAATGAAGTACCATATACACATCATGTTTGCCCAACCAAAAGCAGTCTAGCCTGGTTGTCCAATGGTGAAGCAGAGACCTACAAATCACTAACTGACATCTTCATCTCCTGCATCGAGGATCCTACGTTCGAAAACATACTCTCGTCACCTTCCCAGCCGGGTGCTTGATGAACCTCATTGAACCTGGAGAGCGACCCCCCACAACTCGACAAACTTCCATCAACACCTTCCTGCCCCTCCCTGTCTCCTCGCGTGGTGACATCTGGCAATCGGTACGGCGAGCGGCGTTCGGAAGTGTCATTGTGTTCTTAATCGGGCTCGGGGCGCTGACGATGTGTGCATTGAAAGGCTGGTGCTGAACAACTGTGCCGTCTGCAGCCTTCTGGCTTCTAGTGAGCGTCGACATCAGAGACCTATCCTGCTGAGAAGCACCCCAGGCTCGCTTCTCAAAGAGTGCCAGTACTTCGTGTATTGTTGCATGTGTGAAAAGTGACAGGAGACGCGCTCTGCGGGTGAGACAGTAGCGGCCAGGATTTCAGCGGATTAGAAGCGGCTGTCCGTCGGGCCTCACTGGGTACATGCGCTCTTCCGCACAGTCCAAGGCAGACGGAAGGGTGCAATCACATCCAGGCACATACAGCACAGCACTATACGCAACAGCCACACGGCACAAGCACACGGCCAGCACGCACACGCAACACGACACTGCACAACGCACACTGCACACGCACACGCACACGCACACGCACACGCCCGCACACGCACCCGCACACGCACACGGCACACGCGCACGCGCACGCGCACGCGCACGCCACACACACGCACACGCACACGCACACGCACACGCGCACGCGTCACGCGCACCACACACACACACACACACGCACAACGCACACCCACCGCACACGCACACGCACACGCACACGCACACGCACACGCTCACACACACGCACAGCACGACTGCAGCACGCACACGCACAGCACCTATGCACGCACACGCACACACTCACACACCACACGCACACGCACCACGCACCGCACACGTCCGACACACGCACACGCACAACTGCACACGCACACGCACACGCCACGCACACGCACACGCACACGCACACGCACACGCACCACGCACGACGCACACGCCACGCATCCGCACTCGCACTCGCACAAGCACACCACACGCACACGGCAACACGCAACGCACACGGCACACGCCCCACACGCACACGCACACGCCACGCACATCGCCGCCCACGCAACATTCGCTCTCCTATCTCTCTCTTCCCTCCCTCTCCCCCTTTGCTTGGTTAGGAAATTGTGTAATGGGAAATGTTTCGCCAAGGTGAGAAGTCTGAGAAGAGCTCAATTCTGCAAGTAAATTTTCCGTTGGGGATTGGGTTTATCTCAAGGTGAAATTGAAGATAAGGTTTCATTCCACTCCTCCCCCTCACACACACTCTTAGTGACGTCCCTACATGTCTGGAAAAGACGCATGTAGGGTTCCTTTGTATTATCAACGAACAACATTTACCTGCTTCATTTCCATGCCTCATTTTTAAGTCTATTTTAGTTTTACGAAGACAAATTATGTAAACGATGCGACAGTTGGTTTGACCGTTGAACAACGCAAGACAAATGGTTTTAAGTCGCGGGCTCAACTGGATGTGCATTATTTTTGTTTATCAATTTAGCCAGCTTTGTTGGTACGATGCATATGGCTAAAAAACGGGTTGATTTTTTTACGCAAACGAATGCTGATTGCTGAACACTACTAAATATGTATGTTCATAGATACATACATACATATATACATACATACATAAATACATACATACATACATACATACATACATACATACATACATACATACATACATACAAAATAAAAAAAAAACAAAATTACAAAATAACCATAACCCATACAATAAAACAACATACCCCATACATACATACAATACATACATAATACATACATACATACAACATACATACATACATACATACATACATACATACCAACGATACATATTTTTAAATTTTGTTTTTATTAACAATACATACTACATACATACCTACATACATACATACAACATACATACATACATAATACATACATACTACATAACATACATACATACATCCATACATACATACATACATACATAATAATGCATGCACGCATGCATGCATACATTGGCCTTATTATCTCATCAAATTTAGTCTTTGTTTTGCTAAGAACAGGATTTTACGGTTCGGTGCATCTGTCTCCTTATACAGAGGAATGATTAATGTGTCTTCGAGACAGAGTCCTGCTAAAAACGGATTTCGCAGAACTCAGCAGCGGTTATTTCGGAGAGAAACTAGGAAGAGAACAGCCAAACGTCAGGTGATAGGCAAAATAATGCAGGTTTTGGTGCTTCATGATTCAGCTGGGGATTGAGAACATACCGGAACGAGGGCGACTAGTTTCAAACCAGGCTTACTTGAACACGCTCTCTTTCGAACAACTTCAGCGAAGCTTGACCCAGGGCTATAGTTTTCTATTCAGTTGGGGGGATTCAGCCCCCCCCCCCGTCCACCCAACTTGGTTTTAACGGTCAGCCCCCCAAACTTTGACGAGGAAGTTGGTCAATGCCGGGGAGAAATATGTATTTTGTGGATTTTGATGGAACTTAAAGCGACTTTTCCCAGCTCATCAGCCCACCCCAAATTGTTTGGGAAAGCTACGCCCCTGGCTTAACCTCGTTGTTTCCAATCCTTGCTGTTTGAAACGCTTGAATTACCATGCATTATCAAATTTCCTATTCGGTATACCTATCTGACAAGAAGTGTATCACAAAAGCGCCTCTGCTTTCAAGCGCATCCGATAGCAGCTGCGACGCCACTTCCATCACATCCAAAGCCATCCTCATCCAACTCCCATTTCCCTAATCTGCAGATGTCGCATTTGCAACACGCAACACTACTTCGCTCCGTCGCTCTTGGTGTGGTCGTCGGGGGCTCTCAAACCACCTGCGGCTCTCCCGCTGTCACCTCGGGAACAGCCGAGATTTGAGAGTCCCTGACACGGCGACGGACAGACGACAGCAGGGGATTTGCCTTGTTTGTGAAAATGGATCCCTCACAATCGGAATGATCTCCATTGAAGATGGCGAGATTAGATTGTCTCTCGCATATGGAAGGGAAATGTAAATGCTGACGGCGAGCGGGCGCCGCTTTGATGGCGGTCGGGCGGCAATCTGTAGACCGCAGCCCGACCGAGGAGACGCGTACGGCATCACCATCAGATAGGCGTCGGCCGCGAACGCAGGTGGTCAAACAGGCTGCCGGACAAGTGCCGCGGTTCGGGCACTTGGCTTTGATTGTCAGCGTTAGGGCTCTCTAAGAAATGGGGATCATATTTGGGAGGTGAGCTAAGGTCTAAAGAAGACTGCTTGCTGCTTGTTGTTCTTGCTGTGCTTGTTGCACATCGTCAGAAAATGTAAAGTGTATTATGAGCTGGGTACCAAATAAAATAAGTCGATGGCTGAAGCGACTGGATTTCGAAATACTAGACGCAGAAAGAATGCGACAAAACAGTTCTCGAAAAAATGAAAGTTTTCCAAATACTACACTAAACGGACAACCTCCCGTTTTAAATACCAGGATGTTTTTTCCCAAGCCTCATGACTCGAGCACGCCCTTCCGCGTTTCATCACCGAGAAAGCTAACATGATTACCTTGTCGCGTCGCGGCAGTGTGACACTGGCGACACGGGTGAAGCAGCGCCGCTCATCCTATCACTATCACTGTCCGCCTCGCGTCTGACGCGACGCGCCGCGTGAGACGTGACGCGCTACTTACCGCCGACCGCAACATGGCGTCTGCGCTGCAGACAGACAGCTGCTAGAAAGGCGTGACGTTCAGGTAACGGTGTTAGTTCAGCTGCCGCGCTGGCGGTCGGAATAAGTTTGCGTGTTTTGCGTTTTAAACACGCGTAACGCACGTCGTCGGTGGAATGTCAGGGTTGTGTTCTCGGCTCTTTTGACGTAGCCTCAAGTCAGACCTAGCGAGAAATGATTGGCAGACCACTGGTGGAGATTCCTGTTCAAATGGTGTGCCCCACCCTACCAACTTCTGTCAGATTTTGAGGTTTCCTAGCGTTAAAATGTCATTTTTCGGCTCAACCATGCCAAACAGCCAGCCAATATGGTATATTGCCCCACCAACTTTTCTGAAAAGATCCACCCATGTGGCAGACTACATCTCTTACTAAAAGTGGAGACACATTTCTTAGTTAATTCATTTCGAATTATTACAGGACAAAGAAGCTCTCTTCGACTTGACTATATCTTAAATAAATGCAATGCAATGACTTAAAGGTGATTTAGTTATTTCCCAAACTTAATTCATTTCTGACTCGCACGTAACTCACATACGACTCAAATCACACAACGCACAATCGCTCGATTTTAGCTTAAATTTCGCGAAATTTTTAGTCATGCTTCCGACGAAATCGTATTCGAAACTACTGTAATTTTCTCATAGCTTAATTATATTTTATTTCGTTTCAATTTAAAATTTAGATTCCTGAACTTTGCGCCATGTCTTTATCGTGCAATATATTTTCCAGCTCAAGACAAGCCTTTTCAGGTGCGATTGCCAAGAAATGGAACAGTCTTCCAAAACTCGTAGGATCTACTTTTTATAGACACCAGCCGGGTCCAAACAAATGTCTGCTCAATAATGGGTGAAAATAATGCGCTTTTCTGTCTGTCAATGAAGCTTGAAACCGTACATCCACAAAGACACAGACATTTGTACTACGTCTACTTATTACCCATCACTTCAAGCCCAATCCAATATTACATGAGTTGAGCATTACTTACATGGTCCTTACGACTGTGACACAGTGTAAGCTCTTTGACCTTGAGATCACTCGAATATGTCACAAAATAACTTTGCAGTTCGCCCAATATATACACTTAAAATAATCGCCGCGAAAGCCAGCTCATGATCTTTGTGGAGCCCGATAAACGCGCCAAATTACCCACTGATTCTGGTGAGCAGGTAATCCGGCGCCATCATAAGATTCTGATCCGGGCTGGGCCAGCCTGCGGCCGTCCAAGAACTAACTCCTCCCATGATGGCGACCGAATGAGATCAGACCAACCGGAAAACGTAACCTAATTGGCTTGTTATAGCCTCGCTCGTCAAGCGATAAAAACCGGTGCTATTCAAAATGTCCATGCCCATCAGAGAGTGAGGAATGGAAATCATTTTGCGTCTCAAAACGTACAACAAAAACCGCCGTAAGAAGGCGTTTGAAGCGTGGTCGACTCAAGTGAAGTGAAAACGGCACTTGTTGTTCAGCCATGCTGACTTTTGGTTTAATTTAGCTGATTAGGCATATGACAAACGACTTCAACTTGGCAAGTTTTAATTTAAAATTTCCGCTTGTATGATTTAGCAGTTAAAAGTTCGCTAGTTTCAAATCAGTTGGAGCGCTAAAAGGGAAGGGAAGTTGAGAAATAATGCGATAAAAACATGGGCCCATTTCGGCTTGAAACCGCCGGCTCCCGGACAAAAATAGGATGGTATTTCTCTTGAACAATGCAAGGGAACACCTCAGTACCTATAACGAGCATTGATAGAAACATTAAGAAGATAGCTGGGAATATTTGTGCGCTTGGGTCATGCATAACTGCCGTATAATTGTACACCAAAAATGATATTCCTGAGAACAACTTTTGTTCAAGCTGAAATATCTCAAAATAGGCTTTCAAACTTTTTCACAACAGAAAACGGTGTTAGTTTCATACAAGCTTTTTCAAAAGGCAAAAGCGCGTGCAGAGTGGCAGTGGCAGTCCTAGGGTAGGGTTCGCAGAGTGGCATCGCGGTATGCTGCTACTAGAAATGTACATATTTTTTATCTAAGGAAGTACGCTTCGATTACCTATTAAATGGAAATAACTTGATAATAACTGTTGATGAGACACCATACTGTTTAATTATGTAAGTGGAAACATCCCGGCAGTCACCTTGGTTAAGAACACCTCCGCGCAGGCATATTTTAAGCTGGAACGAGCAGTGGCAGATCCAGGATTCGGTCAAGAGGGACGTAGTAAATTGGGCCCCCTCGGGCTTTGGTGGGCCACTCAGGCATAAGTGGCCCCTCAATGTTTGGTGGGCCCTTTCAACCTTGAAGGTAAGTGTAGGTCAAAATGGGCCCTTTCAGTTCAAAATGTACCCTTAACATGGGCGTTGAAAGTGGGGGGACGGGGAACACGTTCCCCAACCACGGTAACAGGGCCGTATCCCTCTAAAATTATTGGATTTTAATATTACGCCTATGGGCATTGCAAGGAAAGAATCGACTTAAAAATGCCTACGTCCCCGTAACTCGTGGCTCGTGACGACGCCCCTGGTCTTCAACATGTTTTGAAACATGCCCTAAATGGGCCTCTGCCAACCAGAATTTGCCAACTTTAAGCCAAAATAGGCCCTCTGGAGCAAAAGTAATGTCATGTTAGGTCATGGTGTAGGGTCATGTTGGGACCTCTGGAGGCTAGAGTGTGAGTGAGAGCATGGCTGAAACCAAATCGAGACAAACCCGAAACAAATTACAAGAAAATCATTACAATATAAGACATAAGTTAGCGAAACGTCAGTGCCAATTCCGACATATTAGCGGGCAAATTCAATTAGTAACGCAAAGGATGGTTCAAGAGTCCGCCCGTGTAGCTCAGTCGGGAGGGCGCTGGACTACAGATCTGACCCACCCTGGCAAGATGTGTTCGAGCCGTTTCAGCGCTCGCTGTTTGCTCCTGGCGGGGATGACCTGCGGCTGGTGGCAGCGGCGGCGTCAAAGGTCAGATGAAGCCAGCGAGCCGGGCGGACCGTCCTCGGTTGTTAGGGGACGTTAAACTTTCGTCTCTAAATTCTGCCGGTGACTGGAATTGCGTGATCGGATGGTGGGAACAGGGCCTGCGCAACAAGCTTAGCTTAGCGTGGGTCCTGACCTTGGGAATCCATTCCATCAAAACATTCGGACTAAATTTATACAAATAAAAAAGAGTGATATTTGTAAAATAACAGTCGCATTGCTGCAAATCATTAGCTCACCGTTCGGTATCAGACGCAAGTCCATTCAGGACTCGGGCGGAGGCAAACGACCGAGCCAACTGTGACCCATCCCCGAAGCCAGCACCGGCGCTCGGAAGCGCACGCGATCGGTTGACCCCGCGCGGGTCACGTGACAGGTCACCCGTGATGCCACGTTCGCCAGTCGCCGTCGTGACTGAAGTACAGACAAGCAGCACGAGTAACTAAAACTAACCAGAAATCATTAGCTAATATTTGCGAACGAAACGGGTCAAGTGTAAACAACGAAAAAAAAAACAAGCGAGACGCAGTTCTAATTTGCGCTGGCCAAATACTGACCAATGTAACTATTTTACACACACGAGAAAAAAAAAAACAGTCTTCGTTGCAGACAACATTAACATCTCATCCGTGAGCATTGTCAACCGCACTTCTAGTCTGCTGTAGGTAGCTCACCACCCAGCCGCCATCCGCGACCCTCTCACCAGCGTGACGCCCATTTGTACCCGGCTTACCACCCTTCCCCTAGCAAAAACTCCGCCTGTGGGGTGAGCAGCGAGACGTGTCCTCCATCTCCGCGGCTCGGAGCCCGTGCAGCCCGACACCTCTGCACCGCCATCCGTCCGTCGGCCGCTCGTCGGAGGGCCGTCGCCGCGAGGTCCGACCGGATCAGACCGGCTTACGCGCGAAAGGGTGAGAGAAGGCGTGAAATGCGAGGCGGACAAATCTCGGCGTAGTGCCGCCCGGGCGGCCGGCGCTGCCGGCGCGTTGATTTTATCGCGCGGATCGCCACGGGCGGCGGTGTCGTCTGACCCCCCCCCCCTCCCCCTCCCCCGCGCGACATCAGAAGGGGGGGGTGGGGTCGGTGACGATCGGGCTGCGGCATCTGGTCGCAGTGGGACGGGCGGTGAGATCTGAGGGTTAGAGAGAGACACAGGGATTTGGAGAAACTGGAGCTGGTGGCCGGCTCAAGGGAAGAGGCGGGGGACAGCAGTTTTGCCCCAGAAACGGCGTGTGGTGGCCTCGACAAGTCAGTAGCGATTCGATCATCTCGCACAGGTTATATGTATATAAAGAGGTGCCAATGGAGATTCGCTTACAATACCAACTATCGTTGATATAGCGTATATAACTAAGTTAGTTAACATACAGGAACAATACAATTCGATATACGCGTTTCGACACAAAGTCGTCGTCAGTATGTAAAATATAACACGATTGCAAAATAATACGACAAGGAATGCATTCCTTGTCGTATTTTTGGCAATCTGTGTAATATTTTACCGATACTGACGACGACTTTGTGTCGAAAACGCGTATATCGAATTGTATTGTTCCGTGTATGTTTCAAACTTGTCTTCAAAATAGTAATATAAGTTAGTTTAATGTAATTAAGTGCATGGCCGAATAATTATTTCCGCATTGGAACGCACGGTGCCTTAAACTTTAGCCGTGTATTAATTACGAAAGCGAGCGCGAAGGCGCGGAGGGCGAGTCCTCATTGAATATACCGGATTTTTTCTCACAATATAACGGACGAACCCGGCCGGGCCCCGGCCGGGGCCAGAACCGCGACGCTGGTCAGAAGCTTATAATCTTTTGAACCCCGCATCCGAATGACAAGCGGTTTTCGCCGCATATGTAGCCCCATGCAATGACAATTATGATTATTGACATGTTTTTTCTCATGTGATGGTGTCAGTCACGGCGCGTGACACGGTGCCGCGTCAGGGTGTCAGAAGTAATTATCCTGCTGTAGCTGAGAAACGGCTGGATCGCTATAAAAGCTAAAAATTTGGTGTGGAGGCTGGAGAACACACGCCAACTGGCAAATGTAGGCACAGGTTAAACTCTGGGTCACGCACTGCACAGTGCGCTAACGTGCGTCCCACTGTTCCGTCCACTGAAAACTTACCTGCAAAAACATCGTTGCCAAATACCGGACGCTTATAATCTCGGCTAACACAAAAAGTCGCAAAGACACGGGTCAAACACTAGATGCGTAGAGAACGGGAATCGCGCCCGGCGAATGCACTATGTGTCGATCAGCCGCGCGCGTGGTACGGTGCAAAGTTACTGGCTATGCAAGCGCAAATTCAGTAGTTTTATGACATCTTCACAATTTAAATCAGTGATCAGCACCTATGGACGTGAAAAGGGCGATAAAACAAAACACCAAATCTTGTAGACCAATGTACCGTCTTCTAAAATGCATGCAAAAAATGGAGGCTTTAATGGGCCAGTATTTCGCTGTTAAAAATCTGCCTGGTTAAATATTTTGTATTGACGATTCTATAACATTTCCCTTCATGTACAACCGACCGTAGCGTTCAAAACCAAAAGGGTGCATAGACCGATAAAAATGATGCAAGCTGTAAAAGGCAATCAAATCCATATAATACCCACCCAAATGAGAATTTTTGCCTACAAACATGAAGCTTTATAATTGCAAAATTTAAATAAAACGCTTCAAAACCTAATTTAGTTCGCGAAAGTATCGATTTAGTTCGGAATCTGATTTGCGGAACGGCAAACAACACATGCGAAAATAAATTTAAAAATGCAATTGCTTTGCACAAGCGAAAACCTCCGTTGGACGGGTGTAGAATTGACGCGGATTTATTCGGAACTCGCTCCGGTCCTTCGCCGTTTAAGGCGTCTTACTGGGCCCGTATTCAAGGTCGAACGGCGTAAGTACATATTTTTTTGCGTAAGTTATAAATTTGGTAATTCAGGTCGCCAAAACTTAGCATCATACTTACGCCAGAATATGGTAAACTTACGCATTTTGTATTCAGGTCGCCAAGGCGGTAAGTTAGTTTGGATTCAGGTTGAAAACTTACGCTCATTTCGATTCAAGGTCAAATTACTTAAGTATATGCGTAAGTGTCTCGTGAGAAGACAGCACCTCGCTTATTGTGCTGGAAAAAAAGGCCATACAAAACCATGTAACATGCAAACATTACACTAAATATATTGAAGTTGATATGTTATATGTAAAATATTTGCTACTTGTTATTTCAGATAACGCATTGTTTTATACCATTTTTCTCTCATGAATTAAACCCGAAACTTGTGCATGAATGGATTTATTTTGTACTGCCCTACGCTAAGGAGGGCTCGTTGCCTGAAACTTGACACCTCATCCGATCGAACAAATCTTATTCAACGGTTGAATTATAGTTTAAGAGCTTTACTTGTCCTAAATATTCGACACGGTAATCTCTGTCTCTCTGTCGCTGTCTCTGTCTCTGTCTGTCTCCGTCTCTCTCACTCTTTCCCTATCCCTCTCTCCCTCCCTCCCTCTCCCTTCCACTTCCTCTTCCTCTTCCTCTTCTTCTTCCTCTTCCTCTTCCTCTTCCTCTTCCTCTTCATGCTTCCTCTTCCTCTTCTTTCCTCTTCCTCTTCCTCTTCCTCTTCCTCTTCCTCTTCCTTCCCTCTCCCTCCCTCCCTCCCTCCCTCGGAGGTCGGGGGTCGCAGCAACATGCGACAAACACGGTTCGATAGAGAACAGATGTACCTGGCGTATAGTCAGCTTAGGGGTATGGTGCCTCTGCACGTGCGCTCGTGCATACCCCTATTTTATATCTCAAAAACGGCTGAACCAATTGTGTTCGAATTTGGTGAGTGGTTGGGGGCCTATCAGCCGCCACCTTTCCACAAGTTAGGGATGGGGTGGCTCTGCACGTGTGCACGTGCACACCCTTATTATATTTATCAGGAACGGCTGAGGCGGTTGTGTTCAAATTTGGTGTGTGGTTAGGGACCTCTCAGCCACCACTTTGCCACAAGTCAGGGGCTCTGCACGTGCGCACGTTTATAGATATCTATGAGGTTTATAGATATATGTAAGGGCTCGAACCCAAGTCGACTCCCCGTCGCCACCAGTATGACATTATCACTGTTTCAACCCGCCACGAACTAGGGTCTCCAGCCACCTTCCGTTGACTGGGAGAAATCATTGATACAACTTTAATTGCGATGCAACCGCAAGCTCTCGTGAAAAGCTATACGTTAGTTTTGTTTCAATAAAGTAATGTTATTACAAAGATTTAAACCGGACCGAAGGCTGGATAAACATCTTACGGGCGTAAAACAAAGCTATTTGTCAAATTGGTGTACCCTACAGTTACATTGTGTATAAAATAATATTGTGTATACAATAACAACGTAAGTTATTTTTATTTCCGAATATATTTTGGTAGCCTTAAAGTTTGTCGAATTTATTAGAATTTAGCAGTCAGTGGCTAACTATATGCGTATCACGACGCCTTGATGTTACCATTAATAATTGAAGTTAAACCAGACGAACAATGGCTAATATTGCAAAATCTTAAAAAATGCTGCAAATTAAGAAAAACAAGTACCCGAGAGTACCACGAGAACAAGAATTTCATGCGCTGCATAAAACATCCGTTGTTTGAGCTTCAAGATTACTTGTTAGCAGTTAGAACCAAGTTGTTAGAACAGATACATATCTTATCGATTTACATAGATTAATAAGTTTGAAAGTACATAGGACACAAATTTAGATTTA
>VOPJ01007520.1:0-50648 GCA_014673585.1 Semibalanus balanoides
TCAAAAACCCAAAACGTTTGAAAATCTGAGATTTTTTTCGATCTTGTCCGTTTTTTATTACAATTTGCTTTACATCTCTATTTTCTACGATTTTTCCAGTACTTAGCGCTTTTTTACCAACATGACGTCACTAAAACTTTATTACCACCCAAAATACTGGACTAATTGAAAAAATGAAATAAAAAAATACGTATAATTGTTGTGAACTCAGCCACTTAAAAATTTCAGAAAAATGCGTTTCATGTGTAACAAGTTATTCAAGAAAAACCTCAGTGGGGCTGTCAAGGCGAGGCCGGAAGGTTAAGTCGAGGGTTAACCCGCGCCCCACTGGGCCTCTGCATTTGGACTTCAGCCCGACTCCTCAGCATTGCTTTGTCAGCTGGTGTACCTACTCAATTAAAGATCACCTCACCCATAAAACCCACCATCTCAGATTACGATAAAACTTCATGCTAATAATTATAATTATAATAATTATATAACTATTATAATACGGGAGCGAAATCCGATGATTTATTTTTTTATTTTTCGAGGTGATGCCACCCAATGGTGCCAAAAGCTAAATTCTAGATCCGCCATTGGATTCACCTATGCGCAATATATTACTTATACTTCGTAAATTATTGAGAATCATTCTCATATTCATTCATATTGCCCCAAATAAGCATGAGCAGCAAATATGTATTACACAAAAATTATCACACTTTATATGCCTGAATACGCAGGTATGATTTTGTATTTTTGAACTTGTCTTAATATATTTGAGACCTGTAAATTTTAAGCTACAACGTTTGTTCCATATCAATCGGTGAAACCACATGATCACTTGTGGTACAGCATAAACTCCCGGTGGAGGCCCCGCTTCCACCGCCCTGTCTATTCTTGTACCTCTCCGGTTCCCACCTACACCGACGATCCCATCTTTTCTCGTCACCGTGTCACGCGCTCGTTCTCATATAAACCTATTTTACCGAATACACTTCAGACTCTCTCACCCTCTGCCAGCGTTTGGACCCTTGCTCTCAGATGGACGACGCCCTATCACGCTTACCAACAATGGCCTGTAAAAAAACGCGTCTATTTGTGCCCGCTGTCCCCCATCTTTTAACCCGCGCCGGGCCGGTGCTCGGCGCCACCTTCCTCGGGCCGGGGTGTTTCTCGACACCCCCTTCTAACTCGGCTCCTTATGGGACCTGACATAACCAAAATACCGTTCGAGATGCTCGTCAAAATGGATTTGGAAACTATGTTCGTTGAAATTTTTATCAGTCATTATTAGAGTCACCGAGGTTCTCAATTGTAATTTTCTCAAATTTTCAGATTTAGGACAAAGCTCCAGAATCCCCAAATATATGGAAACTATGATAGTAGGAGTAACAGTTATAAAGCCAATGATAGCATTTAAATTTGCAATCGACCAGGTCCTCAAAATTCAGTCAGTATCATAGTTTAGGCTATCGAGGTCATCAAATGTCAAAAATGCAGTTTTTTTGTTAAAATATGTTTTCTGAATAGCATTTTATCTAAAATGACATAAAAATTATTTTACACTATTCGTGTTCCTCTCGTCAAGACACTTTGAAACATATACATGATGACCTCGTAAGGTCAACTTCAAATTTGACCTCAGGTCAAGGCCATTTGGTGACCCAGATAGGTCATGTTGCATATGGGGCGACGGGGACAGACGATACCAATACAGTGGTGTCATCCGCTCGTCTCTATCTTCATTATACCAGAAGTTATTAGCAAATCATTGCTGATGACCTTAGATGACCTCAGATGACCTTTGTAGAGATCTTTTTAGAAAACAATCGCACTAGGTCATTCGAATGAGCTAAAAAAAACGTGTTCTGAAATTTATCACTCTGATTCAATGCATGCTTTCAGAATCAAGAGCATCTGTTATTTTCCATTCACTTATAATGGTCGAGGCAGGAAATTGACTTGACCTTAGGTCACGATATCGAATCGGAGATATAAAAACTTTAGAATTAGCATGCCTCTCATGAACCTGTAGAGAAACCAATCCGCTAAAAAACTGGCTTTTTGTGGAACCGCAAACTTTTTCGGAGGTGGGGTCACTTGACCTAGCCTGGTGACCTGACCTGACATGACCTACTGTCAAAACTTTTTTGAAAGCTGTACAAAAGATGATCGAACAGGGACTGAAAAATTGGCGGCGCTACGCACCGCCGTTTTTCCGATATCCAGGAAAAACCTGAGGGGGTGTCTAAACACCCCCCCCGGCCCGGCGCGGGTTAATACAAACATATTTTGAGGTAAAAAAAGCACTTATCTCAAATATACTCAAAACAAATCGAATGGTATTTGTCCCATCGAAATCAACTGAGCGGTTCTCGATATATCTGAGGGCAGATCTAGTCCCCCAGGTTAACGTAATTATGACCGCTTTCCGGAAACATGGTAAAGACGTTCACGTCCCACAGCTCTTTCGGGTTTAAGGGCGCCTCAACTGTAAAGTTATGAGGCTCCCACAGCTCTTTGAAGGTGGCAGAGTCTCTGTCGACAACCGTCAGTAAACCTACATTTTAAACAATGATGCGCTTGTCTACTACTTTTGTGCCCCGCCCCACATACATTTTTGCTCGAGAAAAGCTCAAAAACGAAGCAGGGTAGGTCGATGTTTTTGTGCGACCTTTAAGCCAATACAATAGCGAATCGTTTGAGGTCAAACAAATTTGACATAGGTCGGTAAATGTTTTAGCTGTGTGGATTTGAATTCCAAGATGGCGGACAGAATCGAGGTCAATGAAGCGATATCTTCGGAACATCAGGATGATTAAAACGCTATTCGGTAGCCAATGCCAATTTTCATCCCTGGGCACAACTTTACATAAATTGCCGGCGACTTGTGACGTCACAGATCCAAGTCCCAAAATGGTGGCATTAGGCCAGGTTTTACCTTCTTGACCTGGTTTGACTAACATACTGACCTAAGGTTACCTAAATTTCAGAAAATGTAGATCATAGCACCTACCTAACCTGCGAGTTTAATCGTTCTACTTTCTGAGATCTAAGAGCGGGGGGGACACAAAAGTGCCCCCTTTCCAGTGCGCGTGTTAAGATTTGCCCATAAAAAATGGGAGTACCACTTCTAGAGATTTCCTTTCCACGAGGTAGTGTATACACTAAACATATCCACTTATAAGCTGTTCGTGAACCGTTAGTTGTTTGTTTATTTTCAGCTTATGCCGTCATTGTTCATGAACACATTGTTCACGAAATGTTTGTTTGAGTTTGTCTATAAGAAAAACAAACAAACACCAAACCCTGTCCTTGCCTATTGCAGGTCGCGCCTACTCCTTCAGTCAAATAGCGCTCATTCAGACCAGTCCAACTTCGAATTCCACCTGCACTACATCCCGAGTTGTATTGTATTTCACACCCAGTCATACGATAGGTAGGTCACTAAGAAACAATTCACAATCAATATCCTCGCGGCGGCACTCCGCGGGGCGCTGGCAGCGTACGGGCCTAGCGCGGCCGCGCGGCGCCGTCGGCCGACGCCAGCGCCGCCCCGCGGTCGCGACCGCAACTTGAACTTCCAAACAGCGCCGCCCGGGACGGCAAGAGTCGGCCGACGCCGCCGGGCGGCGCGCGCCTGAGGCCGTGGCGTCTCTGGCGGCTCGCGCAGTGGGGGGGGGGGCCACAGGCCGGCTACTCGTACACATCCTCGCGGTCGGCGACGTACCGGACGATGTCGGCCGGCCTCATCAGCTTCTCGGCGTCCATGTCGGGAATCTCGAACCCTGCGGCAGCGGAACACGTTAGACGTGCGAAGAAATAGTAGGCAACATAAAACGATCGGTACAACAATGGCGAGGTGGATTTGTTTGTGTAGTTGAATTGGACGTCATCGGTCATTGTAAAATATGACATGCGCCATAGAAGACCTGTTCAATGTCCGGTGTTCGATTCGAAATATCGGTCGTAACGATTGTAACCATCGCTAATATCACTGATCGTTACGATCAGTGATACGATCAGTGATTGTTCAATCCACAGAAGATCAAATTATCAACGCTAGTCTTAGTCAGCCAGCCGATGTTAGATAGCAAAACTTACAAAGCGTTGGAATTCATTCGCTCCAACTCAAAGTAAAAGCTGCAAAGCAAGAGAAAATTAATAAAGTAACGATTATTGACAACAGGCCATGCCCAAGGTGGATACATGAACATTGAACATTGAACAGTGAACGTACCGAACTCGTCCTCCATGGACATAATGACCTCCACGTGGTCCAAAGAGTCCAGACCAAGGTCATTGATGAAGTGTGAGTCGACCGTCAGCTGAAAACGCGAGACACAACGGAATTAACTACCGACCTTGGTAGGAAATGGGCCTCTCAAAGTCCAGCCTCACAACCAGTAATCATTTGCCGCAGAAGACATCGTGGTTAAAAAAGAATACAAGGATCAGTGTCGCGCGAGGAATTAATTCATGCTGTGTCAATTTCTCATATAAATTACGATAATTACCTCTCACACAAATGAAATAAGATAATTATGTTCCATTTAGCAGAGAATGGCCTGTAATACTCTTTCCTACATGCCGGGGTATGCTTTAAGTATAGCACGATCCGGGCAGGAAAATGTCGGTCCAGAAATTGTTCGACGCTAATTCCCATGTTATTTGATAGGCCGGACAAGAAACAAAGTTTCTTGACCGGCTCCCCCCCTCAAAATAAATAAGTTACTACAATATTACGATAATGAAAGGCTCGTGCTATACTTAAAGCATATTCCGGCATGTAGGAAAAATTCACACCAAGCCTGATATAATAATCTGAAACTCAGTGTCGAAAATTTAGCTCTGGTCCTCGTGCTTCGCACTCGGACCGTCCGCTAATTTTGCAAACCTCGTTTCCAGATAATTTCGTCGGCCCGGTCAGTAATATATATTCAGCATCGTGCAATAATCAGTATGTCTGCCTTGCTGTCTGTCTGTAATTACGAGCGAGCGCGAAGCGCGGAGCGAGTCCTCATTGAATATCGGATTTTTCTCACATAAAGCGGCCGACCCGACCTGGCCCGGCCAGGACCCGACGCTGGCAAACATATCTTTGAATTCCCTCATTCCGATTACAAGCGGTTTTCGCCATCTGATAGCCCCATCAATGACATTATGATTATTTACATGTTTTTTATCATGTGATGGGTCAGCAGGGCGCGTGACACGTGCCGCAGTCAGGGGTGTCAGAAAGTATTATCCTTTTGTTGTAGCTGAGAAACGGCTGCGACCTATAAAAGCTAAAAATGTTATGTGAGGGCTGGAGACCACACCACTGGCAATGTTGCACAGGTCAAACTCTGGGTCACCACTGCACGTTGCGCACGTGCACCCCTGTTCCGTCCACGAAAATCAACATTGCAAAACATCGTTGCAATACCAGCGACCTATAATCTCGGCAACCAAAAGTCGTAAAGACACGGCTCAAAACACAGACGCGTAGAGAACGATCCGCCCGGCGTATGCACTATGGTGTCGATCGCGGCGCGTGGGAACGTTTGCAAAGTTACTGGCTATGTAAGCGCAAATCATAGTTTTATGACGTCTTCACAAATTTAAATCAGTGCTTCAGCACCTTAACGTTAAGCGATGAAACAAACACCGAATCTGTAGACCAATGTACCGTCTCTAAAATGCATGCAAAAATTGAGGTTTTTAATGCAGTAATTTCGCTGTTAAAAATTCTGCCTGTAATATTTTTATTTGACGATTCTATAACATTTCCTTCATTTTACACCCGCCGTTTAGCTTCAAAACCAAAAGGGGCCTAGACGATAAAAATGATGCAGCTGTAAAGCGCAATCAATCCATCAATACCCCCCACCCAAAAATTTAATTTTTGCTACCCAACATAAAGCTTATAATTTGCAATTAAAAAATAACGCTTGCAAAACCTATTAAGTTCAAAGTATCATTTACTTCGGATCTTATTACGACGCCAAAACAAACCACATAGCGAAAATAATTAAAAAGACATGCTTTGCACAAGGACGAAAAACCTCCGTTGGACGCGGTGATAAATTGACGCGGATTTATTCGGACTCGCTCGTCCTTCGCCGTTGGCGTCTTACTGGTATACAGACACTGCGATACAATCCGTTAAAGTACGACTGAATGATGCCACAGCTACCCAGGAAATAAACCAGGGTTAGTTGGTACTCGGTGCTCATCTGCTAACCCGCCTTGACCGAGGTATCAGCCGAACGCCACTGACGGGGGGGGGGGCAAAATATTTTAAACTTTTCGATTTGTTGGGCATTACACAAAATATTGGGGATCCTCATTTCCGCATATCCGAGACAGTCATTTGGTAGCCATTGTCATTTGTTATCTTTTGATATATTTTGTTACAGCATTTTGCTCAAAATCAAATCTGTTTGAACTCAGTATGACGCTCAAAATATGTTCTTCGTCGGTTAAGCTGTTTTTTTTTCTTCATCAAACTCGTGTGTTGTGACGCCACTAAATTTCTGATATCTTAAGAGAAAACAAAAACAAAACAAAATTGCATTATTTTATCCCAGAAGACGTCAAAATAATGTAAGCAAATATTCCAAGTCTCACGTTGACAGTGCTATTTTTATTATTTATTTCTATTCTACTATTTTTATTATTTTTATTTATTATTTGTTTCTGAGTTATTGCATAACTTCATCAGCGGAGGAGCATTTTCTCGCCACAACCCTCGTCAATGACAGGTCAAGATACAAACACAGCTATTTCTTTGCTACCGATATCCAGCCGAGCCCCGTCAGTCAGCAGCAGCAGCAGCAGCAGCAGCAGCAGAGCGCCGCACACACCGCCTGACCTACCTTCTCCGGGTTGATCTTGTCGTACAGTTTCAGCCAGCAGCCAGCAGGCAGAGCGCACGGGGCGCCGCACACACGGCCTGACCTACCTTCTCCGGGTTGATCTTGTCGTACAGCTTGAGCACGAGGAGGACGCGATCCCGGATGATGTCGAGGGTCAGCGGGTCTTTCGCCGAGTAGAACCGCGTCTGCAGCTCTGCCTGCGGAACACACACACACAGAGACGAGCACGGTGAGTGACAGTGAGTCTGACGCGGAGACTGCACACACAAGGCGACTGATGAGATCCTATGTAGGGCGACTGTGCACGCGGGAACGTTGAGCTAACGAGTATTGGATTAGGTCAAACGCCTGTAGTGATGTTATCCGCCTGACTGAATGACAGACGATTCCTGGAGCGACTCGAGGAATGGTGAGCATTGGGGATATTGGCTCCTATTGAAAAACGTTAGCGGCTACGGGGCAGGGCAGGATGGTTAAAAGGTGTGTGCCTACTCACATTGCTTATTTGGGGCAATTGACACCGGTTTATAGAACATAATCGTCTGAATTAAACCCTTACATTATTTATCCAGATTTACCCTAGTTCCCAAGATATTCGTAAGACTCCAGGACAGTGTCCCCAAATTTGTTGATTTTCGTGGGAAATGACACCAAACTGTGAATGATTTTCCACACTCATTCTTTATTTTAGGAGTTAATTTTCCACTCTCAAATTATGAATTGTGATAACTGATAATAATTTGTCACATAAATAAATATTGACTAAAAATACTTCAATTCAATTAAAACTACCACTTTTCATATTTAAAACAGTAATCCATAATCAATATCGTACCGTTTTCTACATAATTTTGCCCTCTCATGGCCTGTAAGGTCCAAAAAATTTCACTCGACATAGATCACAACTACGCAACGTAGCGAGAAACGGAAAACGGCGGTAGGTAGGCCGTGCCAACTGACGAATACTATATACTGACGAATACTGACGAAATAATAGATCACAGAAAAGTAAATACAGATATTATTTTTTGATCAGTAGAAGTCACCAGAGGTCAAAACAGGTCAAATCTTCACAAATTTCGAGTAAATTGAACATTGCTTCACATAATCCGGGATAGCTCAGTAACTAAGATAGCTAGGAACATACGGTAAAAAGCACTGGAAAGCCCTTGAAACGCTCTTTCTGCGTCATGACCTCAGATTTGAGATAGGGCAAATAGTTAAGGCTCCAGACTAGTCCAGAGGTCAGCAATAGTAAAAAAACTCAATTTCACGGAAAATATCTTCGGCTAATAACTTATTATTTATATAGGCTACAGCAACACTTTTGTCATCGCGTTTCTCTCGTCGTCGCGGCGCATCGAATGATATATCGGATGACCTAGCAGGGTCAAATTCGAAAATTTTACCTGACCTAAGGTCATATCAAGGTCAAGTCAAATTTGATATCACTAGATGACATTCGATAAGAGAAACAGAATGGCGAAAAACCTATCACTCTGCCCCACGTAGAAGACGAATTATTGTAAAAAATGTGGCCGGGGCACATTGGATATTACCCCTAAGAGATTACAGAATACAAATCCAATATGCATTCTTCTGCCTAGCTCCAAAATAGTGATATTGATGAAAACTGGCCAGATATGGATAGGTTTGTTCGAGTGGCACCTACGCATTTTAATTGTCTCCCATTGCCTTAAAATGAGTGGTTATGCAATTGACATGACCGCAGATCCCCAATTAAAAAAAGAGATAAACGAATTTCATACGAATTGCAGAAGCATATGTCCTTAATACAAAATCTGAGAGGTTCAAACTATTTGGTTAAACACTGTGGCTTAGGCATGTAAGCTTTCAAAAACGTGACTTACGGTCAGGCCATTTAATGTGACCTGACGACGTGACCTTGAAAGTTCGGTTAAAACTTCCACGTGTGGGTGATTGATATCCAAACAGCTGTGCGAAATTTGGCTACGCTATGGCCGCCGTTTTTCCGCTATTCTTGAAAAACCCCAGGGGAATATCGGTCCGATATCCGCCCCCCCCCGTCGGTGCGAGGGTTAACTCTATAAGCGTCGGGGGGGGGGGACATAGGATGTTTTTTCGCGTACAGTTCATTACATATTCAACCTATAATCTTTAAACTTGGTGACTGTTCCTAACATTTAATTGCGCATCAAATGTGCTTTTTCAAAAGCGTTGCATTAGGAGGGGGTCCAGGACCGTTTTTAGGGGGTGGGGGGCATGTTGGGCTGTTTTGACTCAAAAACCCTTTTTATATAAATTTAGTGCGAATGTTTTGTATGGATAGACTTCTGAGGTCAGGACCCGTGCTAAGCAGAGCTTGTTGCGCAGGCCCTGACCCCACCNTATAACTTTCAGATTGTTGCGACACTCTTGGTATTATCTAGACCTAAGAACGCCTCCTACATGTACACGATATTTAATACAGAAGATGGTTTGTTTACGTTGCAGCTCAATGTCAAACTAGATTCCTGGATTTATTTGTCTTTGTTCATAATAACTGTTGTTCCACAAATAGTTTAAACGGCTTTTGTTGACAGGAACGGGTCAACATGAATCACAAACATACACTTATCCACGCGGCGTTTTGTTAATCCGAGGTGAAAATACTTCATATATTAGAGAAGGATGTAGTATTTTGTTCAAATGACGCAAGTTGTCACCCTAATGGTCCAGGATATCTATAATAAAAGTAATGATAGTGTGGACAACTTGGCAAGCGGAAACTTTCATACGAAGATTGCGCCTTGCACTTGTTCAAAACAGCAAGTCACAAATCATGCGCATTTTTCCGCTGCACCACTGTCATTCATGCATGCATGTACATATCAATTTGTCATTGCACGCCGTGACATTTCCGTTTTGCAGTCGCTAGCATGTGACAGCCTCCACGTTGTATGTTTGCCTTCTAAACACAGGGGCGGAAGGATTACGATGCATTCTTGGAGCTTCGTGGGAGATCATCTGCACGGTCAACAGCCGAGAGCTGCGAGCTGCTTTCTTTGGCAGATTGACAAATAACCAGCAATTTTATGTGTAACCACTAGAGGCTAGTGGAGATGGATTGTAAGGATATGTGCAGACACTTTGAAAAAAAATGTGCATGATGAAATATTATGTCTTATTTTCTGATAAAATGACGGACTGCTTGAAGTTAAAAAGATTGCTGAAGGACTGCTTGAAGTGACGGACTGCTTGCTTGCAAAAAAAAAAAAAAATATGGCCTCATTTCACCGACTTCTTCACACTTCCGGATTCTCACATTCTTGAATGTTTCCCTGCTAGTAAATCGCCATAACCACCACTCCACTTCATAGGAGCTAGCCAACCAGGCACGTGTCCCCCCCCCCCCTCCTCCCCAGACCGCCGCCCCCGGTGCCGAGATTGACAGGAGCGATACCCTGTCAGACGGATCAGTGCGGTCGGCCGCCCCGGCGGTCTGACAGCACCCGGTACCTATCTGGACACCTGTCCATGGAGAATCAGCCACGCTAAATCCGCAGCCGGTGATAGCGGCTTAGCCAGCTCAGACTAACTCTGCCTAGCATCAAGCCTAGCAACCCAAAATATGGTGCGATTTTGGGTTGCTAAGCTGTATCGGAGGCTGACCACAGGGCAAGGGTGGGTCTAGCCGTGGGTTTTAGGGTGGGTGGTGCGGTGGGGGTGGGGGCAAATTCAGTGGCGTATTTATAAATCCATCAACTGGGGTCAAACCGTCAACAGCCCATACCTCTACATGAAGGCGCCGTCAGCGATTTTTGTGGAGGCAAAAAGATACGTTTGCCTACCGATTTTTGTTTAGAGGGACAATGGCTTATTTTGCCTACCGTAGATCCACCATTGTACATACGTCCGGCCGTGTTTTTTGTGGGGTAATCACGATTTCAGAACCTTTGGGTAGCACGGCTCCTTTTCCCCCTGGATCCACCCTGGATATTACCAATAGTCTATATAGCAGATGCTGCTTGGAGACACGCTCCACTGGAATGCGGCAGAGGCTGTCTTGAAACTGGGGTCACCAGACTGTAACAGGGGCTGCCAGGCTGTAACAGGGGCTACCAGGCTACAACAGGGGCTGCCAGGCTGCAACAGTGGCTACCCGAAGGCTCGGAGCCGCTATGGACTGCCGCGGTAGCCACGCCTACGCCGCCCGATCAGCGTTTAACCACATGTTATACACGGCACGGCGTTACTTGCACTTTGTCCGTCTTCTCAGTGTCGGCAGTCGCCACGTTTGCTGACGGATGCGTTCTCGTGAACGTGGGCATTTGAGGCCATTAATTTTACGGCGTTCAGAATTAAGTCCGGTTTGGTGAAGTTCGCACTATGGGAACGGACAGATGGAGCATATCAGCTAAATTGGCGCTGCCCTATAAGTAATTGCTTGTGATGCCTTTGTCCCATGCAGTGACAAATGGCGTGCGCATTTGGCCAGCATTGACAGTTCTTTTCTGCACCAAATGTCCCACGCCTCGTGAGAAACTTTGTAAAACTGGTGCATTATGGCGTGGCTACTGCAACTTTGGTGTGGATTGTTGTGAAAATGCTTAAAGTGATGCTCCTATTCATCGGTCATTACTCACAGTCTAGAAACGGAGAAAGAAGACATAGACTGCATTTGCAATGTAAGCCACGATGGTCCTTTTGAAGCTGTACATTCCACCGACCTCAAATAACTCCTCATTGTCCTCGCTCAGTTTATGTTACTGGTAACCTTCGAAAGCTTCTTTTCACGATCGGTACTTGACTAACAGAAAAGGAGAAAACTTACGACCAAAAATGAAATACTTCGAACTACAATTTTTGTTTTTAGAAGAAAAACGAAACTTCCTTGAGACAAGCAAAGATTTGGCAGTTGAATTCCACATAAAAGCAAAATAATGATGCGTATCAACTCTCAAAGGTCATGATAAACAATAGAAAATCAACCAAAAGTAGCCAGTGAATCGTCGCTGAACATATCCCTTGCTACCAGTTAAGTAATCGCCCTTTATGCCGTCGAGTGTCCCTGTCTCTGGGGACTATACTGCAACGCTCTGTCTCCGGGGGCAACTCCCCCTTCTCGCCGCCGCCACTGCGCCGCCCGTCGCGCGCGACAGACATGGCGCGCCGTGACGAACGGCGGCGCGGCGGCGGTTCGACGCCAGCGACGATCGATTCTGCTCGCCAGTCGGCCCGTCAAGCGACCGCCATCGACCGCGCCGAGCGCGCCTCTCATTTTTACGTGTCCCCTGCAGCTTTGCTTTGTCATCGTGCTGTAGCCTTCTGCGGGGCCATCCATCATCGGCCTTCCTCTCACGGCTCTCCCCCTTTATCTGGTCGGCTCGTCGCCGCTTCCTCCGCCGGCGGCGCCCCGCGCCGGCCACGCGCGCGCGCGCCACCCGTCGCGTCGCCGGCGACGAATGCGACGCACGTACACACGGCGGTGTGACACGCCATCCGTCATCCTCAATCGCCCCCTCAAATTCAATTATTTCGCAAACAATATAATTCTGCTAACTCTTTCATGGTATTTTACATTATTACGGCAATCAGAGTTCGGTGTTTTGGAGAATTTACGACGCCTCGGTGCAATTTACGACGGTAATAAATCTGCGAATGTCGTAAAAATTGAAACATGGTGCGAAATTATGAAGTGAAATCTGGCAACGCGCGATAAATCACGCGATGGCAAAGTCCTCAAAAAGTCCTCAATCCGGAAAGTATCCATGACCCGGCCAGAGCCGGCGGCATTAAAATGCTGGAACCTTCCGAGCGTAAGTCATCTATCTTACGTTCCAACAGTCAACACTCCCGGCGGGTGAGAAATCGTCCAGCATTAGAAATACCCTCTCCACAGCTAAGTGAAATATCCCCATAGCGACGTTGACATACGCCGATCTGCTCCTCGGATCCGACAGTCGGTGTTTCCAAGCGATGCTGTTCTTAGTAGGTGCCGCTACTGTTCATTCGATTGAATCGATAATGAAGCATGCCATTATGTAAAGTCATAATATAAGCCCATTGAAGTTTGTCATGTTTTCCGGAGAGCACAAACGCACGTGCGCTCACACTGTTTACAAGTAGTCAGCGGCCACGTGCTTATAAGATTTATGACAGGCCTTCGGCTCGAGAGCAGAACCAAAGGAGCGGTATTACCGCCATCTATTGAGCATGTCTAGAAACCTTCGTTCATAGGGCTGACCGCTTGCACGTCTGGCGCTCAGGTCGTGACAGATTTGTTTCGTGGACAAACATTTAAATAACCATCTCAGTCAGTTGCGAACCTACGGGGGTATGTATGTCCCTTAGGCTACCGAAGGCGCCCTTCGGTGTCATGCACCCCAAGAGAAGGCGTGCCATCAGCCAAAGGAGCAATAGGACGCCGGTGACCCACTAAGCGGGGTGCTTTCGCCCTAGACCGACTTTACTCTTCAGACTTCAACAGACGCCAATAAAGGCGACCTTTAGACTGACTGAGTTACTAGTTCACTTGAGGTGGTCACTTATTTCGTCTGCAGAGGACATAAGGCAGCTACACTGTTGCAGTTGCGACAAAACGCCCAACGCGAGCCCATTCAGGGATGGCATGCAGCTGGGCGTCTTTGCATACCTCACCGTCCAAAGGGGCGCCTTCTACCCACTTCTGGGTGTCCTTAGCCCACAAAGTATGTTGTATAGAATTTAACCTGGCGCCCATCTGTGTACACTCATTCTCATTCAGTAACGGTGGCCATATATACAGTTTGAAGGGAGCCGGAGCTCGGTAGATCAGTGCGACAAGACGCCCGAAGTGCATCTCAGTTATCCAACAGGAATCAGGAAGCCTTTGGAGAGAAAATGTTGTGTGTATGTAGTCAGTATTTACGATGCAGCTTTCCTAATTTGATATGTTTTAGTTACATAGGTATTTATTTAATTATTTTTGGTGGTACCTACCTACACCAAGATCATTTTATTCGTAGGTTTTCCATTGTACCTATAGGTACTCGTATTTGCACCGGTGGAGACATGTCAGCACATACGACGTTTCACCTCTGCGCTTGCGTGCCAACTGTCCACCAGCGTACAAGCCAGTAACACTGCAATGTAGACTGATTTGTCTGGGTCCGACTATGGCGATCCGAGTCAGTAGAACTGTAATGTAGACTGATTTGTCTGGATCCGACTATGGCGCATGGAATACCGACTGAGCGACTATCACTACCTGTTAGTTCCATATTCCAAAGGAATAAAACCTTTACGGCTAGCATATTTATTTTAAATAGCCTTCGACATCAATGACTCATTTCAGACAAAGCAAGATAGCACAATATCCATCCACAGAACCATGACTACTTGTTTGATGTGGTAGGGGACCGGGGTTGAAATCCCTCGGCGAACCTCTAAAAGCGTCGTCCCGGCCATAACATCCCTCGGACAGGGGACCAAGCCAACCGCAAAACAACTTCATTGAATCAGAAGATCGTTGAGCGACAACTTTCTGATCAAATATCGTCCGACTCAGCCGGGTAACCGTTAGTTGAAGGAAGTGATCATCTTTTCAACAAACACCTCTTTTTCCTCCAATCAAACTTCACCACTTTCGAAACAATTGGCCTGTTCTCGTGGCGCCTCTAACCTCCTTCTCCAAGCTGCTCCAACTTGCAACTGTCTGTGTAAGATAATAGGATTGGAGCAAGTTGGAGGAGCTTGGAGGAGGTTAGAAGCAGACATGTGCTTGGATCTAAAAGAAGAATATATGATCCCAGAGGATATCTCGACAAAACCCAATGTTAAATCTATAATCCCACTGGATCCCACGACAAAATACAACAGTGGATCTTGGATCCCAGTGGATCCCTGGATTGAATTTGGCAACGGATCTTGGATTCCATAATAAACAATACAAATGGATCTGATCGTAACAGATCTCGGATCCGACAGGATCCAACTTATAAATCATACTATACTTATAGGATTTCTTGACAAAATATAACTTAGGCATGTGCCCTTGCTAGTTACATTTGCAACTAATTGAAAAGTACTGACAATCACTCAAAATATGGGTCCCGAAAATGCAAATTTGTATAATGGCGGGACTGGGATCCCAGTGGATCCCAGTGCAAAATGGTAGCTGCGATTTCGGATCTCGACGGATCAGTCGACCAAAGTTGAAGACGGACCTATGATCCCATTGGATTCATCGACAAATTATGAAGGTGGATCTATGACTCTAGTGGATCCGGGATGCAGATTCCAGATATCAGATCCCGGGATCCGAGCACATGTCTGGTCAGAGGCGCCACGGGAACAGGCCCCATGATAATCGCTCCCTCCCGTACTGCCGCGCCGCCCCGCGGCCGCTCGGCTCGAGCAGCCAGTCAGCTGGCGGCAGCCATTAATCTTGGTGACGTCACCGCGCCCATAACTCATCATTTCGTCACTGGATGGCGGTAGCTGTCGGAAGGCGGACTCGAATCAATCGTCGGTGCCGCGCCGCCCGGCAGCCGGCCTGTGCTTGTTGGAATCGAGCGGCGACACTTGGCTGAGGCTCGGACCGCGCGCCGCGTGTGACACATTGTTATCTGAAGGTGTTTCTGGCGTTGGAATTGTTTGTTGAAGTCTTCTACAAGACTAGTCCAAAGCACGGGCAACCACATTTTGCAATACCTCTGCGGTGTTATTTGAGAGGAACTTAGCTGGCGTCAGATTTATTAAAGGCCAATTCACTTAATTATTGTCATCTCCAGCCATGCACTAGTAGCTGTTGATACTTGATAGAAAGGCAGGATCTAGTTTCCGATTCAGTTGAGGGGGCTTCAGTCCCCCCCCCCCCAAACTTGGACGAGGAAGTGGGTCGAATCTGGGAGAAATGTATATTTTCGTGGATTTTGATGGTATTTATATATATTTTGACCAGCTCAGCCCCCTCCCCCAACATTTTTTAGAAGCTACGCTCCTGTAGCAGGACCCATCTGCAAGGTATGGCTAGACATCGGTAAGACTGGTAAAAGCTTACCACCAGGGCAGCAGCAGCTGTACGAGTCATTTAATTTTACTTGTATTTATTCTGACAGATCATCAACAGTTGATTGATAGTGCTAGGGGAATACGTATTGCAATTTGCCTGGCTGCCGCCTGTTAGAAAATGAGTAGGCTGTACCGCAATATGTTGATGACGTGCGGAACAGTCTACCACTAATCCTATTGCACCATGACGCAGTCTCCAAATGTGTCGCCTTTTGATTTATTGTTCATTGCTCAATGTTGTTCATAGAACTATGTAGGTAGACTGCACCGCGAAGCATTTAAGCTTTCCGGCACAGTATAGCAGTAGTTGATTGAAGAAACTAGCACCATGTTGCAGTCTCCGGGCGACTTGCCCGTAATGTGCATTGTGCGGGTACGCCCAATCACCTGTCGGTAATCTATTTTCGGAGTTCCTGTAAACGTCCGTATGTGGACACTACAGAAAAGGAGGCATCTAATTGATGATGTAAGATCATGTTGAGACCTGCTAGAAAGTTCAGAGATATGGGATTTCTTGGTATTGGCGGTATCGACATAGGTACGCTGATATAATGTTGTATCCGGAAAGGCGAGTTACACTAAGCCATGGAGTCAGACTATCGAGTAAGAACACTTTTCCTTGCGTTTTACGACCCGAAAAAGCATGCCTTCTCCCGGAGCGAGAGCACTACAACCTTGTAAACGGGTTAAGCTTCTCTCGAATCCCTCATACACGGATACGCAAACGTCAAGCAAGCGGGCAAAGGATTGATCGCAACCCGTCTTTGTCAGTGATTACAATGCTTAGAGTAAAAAACGCCGTCTACACTCGCTGACTCTCTCAAAAATCATCCTGTGGCTGAAAACCCGATCCGTGACTCGTGGTACATTTATCAAAGGACGAAGAGAATTTTAAAGGCAGTACAATTTTGGATCAGTATGCATTCCCTATATTTTCGTTATTGTACTTCTTATTATTTCAACGTTAGATATATGAGTGCTGCATGACAAGAATCACCTTTAGGTTGTTGATGTCTTTTGTCTCTCGAACTTTGGTACGATGTGCGATACATGTGCGGTGACTGACCGATGGTTATATTCATCTGAGGTCAGGTTCTGACCCGTGCATTAGTGGTACCTACCTGCATCTCTTATCCCTCGCCCCCCACTGGGCCTCTTGGTTTTTCCACGTCCTACTGGGGATGATTGAACATCCCCCCTTGATCCCGGCTCCTATCGGACGAAGCAAAAAAAGTATTCGAAAGCTAGTCGAAAATAAGTTTGAAATAATTTAGTCGTTTTGGGGCTCATATCAATATTGAGGTCATCATCGAATACAAAATTAACGTTTTCTATGATTGTTTTTTTCATTTATAACTTTTTAACTTATTAAGTCAGTGCGATTCCTTTGAAATCAGCATGTTTTGTTTTTGTCAAGCCACTTTGAAACATATATATGGTGATATGTAGAGGTCAACCTAAAAATGTGAACTCAGTTCAAGGTCAAGTGGTGACCCAAGTAGGTCATGTTGCAAAATAGGAGACGTGTCTTGACGATACAAACACAATTGGTGCCAAGTTTCAATTGTCTATACTTCCTTGTGTCGAGAGTCATTGACGAAAAAGTGTTGTGTGACCTCGGATTATGTCAGATGACCCCGTTCTGGTCACTGAACAAAACTTGCACTTGAATCATCAGTAATATCCTATGATAACATTTTCCAGAAGAAATTTGACTGATATCATGGATATCCTCGCAATTGGAATGTGTATATATTTACTTGTTTTATTATGGAGGTCACACAATTGACCTGATCTCAGGTGATCTATATCGAAATTCCTAGATGAACGCTATGTTGATGCTAAAAGCCTCGTGCCATTCTGAAAGTTCCATATTGACCCCTCAGAAACTGTGGTCATGGCACAACCGCAAACTTTTTTGGAGGTGGGATCACTTGACCTGACCTGGTGACTTGACCTGATCCGAAACGGACTTCAAATTTTGCAACAAGGTGTAAAAAGGATCAATGATAAGGTATACAAATTGGTGGCGCTACGCACCACTGTTTTTCGTAATCTCGATAAAGCCGCAGGGGGTGCACAAACACCCCCTCCCCCGTGGTGTACAGGTTAACCGGCCCAGTGTCTGTTGGGTATGTGTTTTTTTTTCTGAAAATTTCTGATTGGATATGTTTACTCTGGGTATCTTTTGGTTGACAACCTACAGAACGAGATATATTGTCACATCTGGAATTGCGACTTGGTGATTTACCAGTCAGAAGAATAACTTGTACATCTTAGATGCCGTTAATAGGTCCTCTATACTTTTTGGGCGTCTGGTTTTGGACCGAAAGTGCCTTCAAATACTAGTCATGGCTTCTTTACAGAACAGAAGGCGCCCCTGAAACAGCCCATATGAAACTATTAGCCGACTTTTTTCTGGAAGTTTTTTAAGGTTCGTTATATTGCAATGCGATGAAATGTTACATTGTCCTCCAACTTCTTGAGTGGGGATAGCTGATCGGAACTTCTTCTGCCCCTCCCTTTTCCGCCACCGATGGGAGGGGTTTTCAGTCCCGAGCCAATATCAGTCGCTAGTGCCACCTGGCAGCAATGTAATGAACTAAGGCTTTGTACCCGGTCGCGAGGTGGACGAAAGTCGGCGGCTGGCCTGATATCGAGAGGTGCGCGCTATTCACACTCATCGTTTCAGGCAAGTTTCCTAAAGCAAAATATAGGGGAGAGTCGAGGATAAGAGAGATATGGTACGAAAGACGTTAACACCTCTTTCACTCCAAGCTAATGTCGCCACAAACGGAAAATTTTGACACGCTTGATGCATAACATAGGTACTGACGATCGGGAAACCTGAGGTTATGCGCTCGTCACTGGTGTACAACTATGAAATTGTTCGTCGTGATACCAGGCAGTCCAATAATCTCGCTCTATCTCGTGTAAGACTGAACCACGGCAAGAGGCAGTACATGTACCGTGCTGCTTAGCATTATAACAAGCTTGCCATCAACCGAGGAGTCTTCGGTTTGCCGGGTTTGCCTCAGAGTCTCTTTAAGTCACATGTCCGCCAGCTGCTTCGTAGCACCGAGTAACTCTGTATATAGTTTTCTCGATTGACTGGCTCGATGTTGTGATTTTTCATATTGAGGCTGTTTCACTGTGACAGGGTTATTCCACGACCATTGAACAAGATCCGCCAGTTGCTGTCAAATCAACCTTAGTACGACTAAAAAGAAAGAAAGGAAATGTTACTACAATAATTACAATGGATGAAACATGCAGGAAGCAAGTCATTCATTTTGGCTCTAAACGGTGGCATAGCCAGGCCAGAGTGCACATCGGCGATTACAAATCGGTTGTAAAGCTCAGCAGCTCGGTACACAAAATTGTATTTGTCTGTGATTGTGTTTTACACGGGGCAAGGTGAGATGGTGAGACTGCCTAGTGTCACAGCCCACATGCTCGCGGTTGTATGTGCTGCACGAGCGCGACAAATCAGGTTTCCGAAGTGAGTAGTACTGTGCAGTAGACAAATATAAAAATGCGACATCATGTCAGGCGCACCCTAGAGCCATCTGAGATCACCAATGACATCGGAAATATGGTCGAACTTTCGCCTCCCTGAAATATCCCTGGCTGAAAAGTTGAACACATTCTGCAGCTTGGAGATGTTCGTACGGTTAGCGCTCCTGTGGACTTGTGCACGATACCGTACATGGGAAAGGACCATGAATGAGTCTATGTAAACTGAGGAATGTGTCTATGTTAATTTATGTTTACGTAGAATTGTACGTAGAGTGCAAGCCTGAAGTGCAATGGCAGCTTAGATAAACGATTAGTCATGTCTAGTCAATAGTCAATAGTCATGTATATGAACTACGTCTGCCTTCCATGTGACGAGGGTCTAATAATAGCCCAATTAATTGTGGAGAGACCCGGTGATGTATACAGTATAAAACAATACAATACACGGGGATCATGTCGTGATAGGTTACCGCTTTACCTCTGTAAACGGTTGTTAAACAAGCGCGTCATATTTTGGTACTTGTTTTGGTATAGTAACTGCAGATACAATGAACATCTGCTATTGGATAATTATAATTTTGGAAGCTTGAAATTGGGATTTTAAGCCGATATCAAATCGCCAAATTTGGAAGTATAGCTTGATGATCGACTTATGAGTGGGATATTTTTGGATTAGCCATGAGTCTAGTCGATTCAATACAAAAAACATTTGAGTCAAGAGTCGAGTAGACTCAATTTGTTTGAAGCAGCACTTGAGTCAGTCAGATCTGTGGCTTCGTGAGTCAGATTGAGTCGGCTAAAACAAATTGAGACTGCGCAGTTGCAAGCAGACGACATAGGCAACAGGGTCAATAGTGCACCACGCCCCCCCCCCAATCAAATCCATTTTACACAGATAAGATGCAATTATACTAACACTCGACGCCCTCCCACCGGGCAATCTCAAGTAAAAATTGATTAGGTGATGATAACTCAAATTGAGTCAACAACAAAAAAATGATTCGAGTCGATTCATTTTTTAACAGTGCTTGTGTGAAGAGTCAAAAATATTAAATTAAAAAGCAATAAATGAGTCAAAAGTCAAGTCGAATCATTTTTTTAACAGCACTTGCGTCAAGAGTCGAGTGTGTTCTTTGGCTGTTGAGTCAGACTTAAGAAGACTAAGAAAATGGGGTCGTTACAAGTTTGTTTGCATATGACGTTACACAATGCACATATTGCATTTTGCATGTTTGTTATTTACTCCCGTCTCACCTTTTTCATGTTTTACCTACACTAAAAGTTGTAATGACATTGCGTTGCATACATGGCAAAAAACGAGCTAACACATAATGGTATGCTGTTATACTGTATACGTATCATGTTTGCAACGTATCCGTGCCCTATACGCAAATAGCAACCGTCTTTCAGGTGATGGGAATTGCATAAACAAATATAAGTTTCACTTTATCATTGACCAACATTTAATGTATATTATAATATATATATTATATAAATATATAAGTCAAATATATATAAAATAAAATATAAGCAATAATAGTATGATATAGATAAATATATTAAACTATATAATATGTATATAGTATATAAACTACGTATATAGAGTATATAATATTGGCTGATAAGAAGTCTCGATCTCAGGCTTTTTTTTCGCTGGCGAGCGCTCGTAGGTGGTGACAGTTAAGACCAAGATTAAGGAGCTCTTTTTCATCTTCTTTCAGTTCATAATTCGACAGATTGACAAAACAGTCGCTGCTTTCAGGTACTTCTAAGTTTCCCCCATACAGCTTAGCTAGCTTACGTTGAGTTCTAGTTCGCTCGACTTCCCTATGGCCAGTAGCCAAGTTTTCAGAGCAAAGAGAGCACTGCTGCGAACATTGTTAGCCATGTCAAGGTTATTTTACTCTTCAAGCGCTTCAGAGTATTCAACGTAAAACTTGCGCAACCTTTTTTCCTTCGATTTCTTTCTGCACAAGGTTCTTCCTGAAATCTTGTGTAAGGTTGCTTTGCTGCACTGCTCTGTCATATAAGCGAATATTAGTGAAGTTTGGTAGCAGATTCTCGGTAATGCACGTGTGATTGAATATGACGGCAAAGCTGGCATTGATGATCTTCCTTTTGGTGTTTTCAAGTCGACGTATCACTTGTCTTTCCTCGAAGAATAACTCTCGTAATACGTCACCTATTTGTATTCCATGGTTTTACAACGTTTCGCCCATCTTTGAGCATCTTCAGGCACATATACGGTACATACATCTCACTATACAGTATACAGATCAGTTCATTACGCATATAAAAAACAAGATGCACATTCATTTAAATTCGCATTTTATATATATATATATATATATTAACATGTTGACTCCTTGCCCCTCTCTCTTTCTTCTCGCTCTCTCATTCTCTCGCACTCTCGCTCTCTCGCTCTCTCGCTCTCTCGCTCTCTCGCTCTCTCGCTCTCTCGCACCAGCTCTCCCGCTCATCCCGCTCTCCCGCCCCGCTCTCATCCCGCTCTCCCGCTCTCCCGCTCATCCGCTCTCCCGCTCTCTCCGCTCTCATCTCACGCTCCCCCGCTCTCCCGCTTCTCCGCTCTCCCTCTCCCCCCGCTCTCAGCCGCTCACCGCTCTCCCGTCTCCGGCCTCCACCGCTCTCCCGCTCTCCCGCTCACTCCCCCCTCCCGATCCTCCGCTCTCCCCGCTCTCCCGCTCTCCCGCTCCACCGCTCTCGGACGCTCTCCCGCTTCCCCTCTCAACCGCTCTCAACGCTCTCTCTCTCTCTCTCTCTCTCTCTCTCTCTCTCTCTCTCTCTCTCTCTCTCTCTCTCTCTCTCTCTCTCTCTCTCTCTCTTTCCTCTTCCCTGTCACTTCGAACCCCGCTGGTTATCAGCCCATCACACCAACAATAGCTGATGATCAGGTATTTTGGCAAGCCATGCGCGGTATTCTCGAACCATCTGCATGCAACTGTCGCTGTGTTTAGGACGTGGCTGTTTTGCGGCGATAAAAGACCGATCACCGCGCCGCGCCGAGCGACACGGCGCGTCACAGATGCGCCACGTTGAGCGACAAACATGTCACGTTCGCGCCGCGCACCCGCTCGACTGCGGCGCAGCTGCCTCAGGTTCTCAGTGACGTCACTTCAGAGCTGGGTAGGTGGCAGTGCCGGTGTTGAAGTCACTAGACTTGCTGACTGGAAACTGTGTCGGAACTGTGAAATTTATGTGCCGACAATTATCGCTGCTTTGGTCGATTGTAGCTGGTACAATTTAAATAAAATTGCTTGCAGCTGAAATAGTTATGTTTTTTGTTTTGCAATTTGTGATGATTCTACCAATTTGTATACCTAAAAGATTGAGATGGTAATGGTTTGAAGTTTGAGTCCACTAAACGCTGACTGATTTTGATATCGACCGAAATGCTTAAATTTGTGATGCTAAAAGAATTTGTGTGTTTTAGGGAAATGTGAAAAAATGTGGGAAGTGTGAAATATGTGGAAATTGTGGAAACAATGTCATGGAAGGGGAAAATGATCATATCCATGACAGATAATTACATTGTCATCAAAATGGCTAGAAATATACACCAACAAGCCTTAGGCATTACGCATTATCAAGTTTCTTGATAATTACGTTTCTTTGATATCGACCGAAATGCTTAAATTTATTTGTTTATTTATTTTATTGTTTATTTGTTTATTTGTTTATGGAACTGAAGTCAAGCGGCAAAACAATTTTAATATAATACACTGCCTAGATAGCCTCTGAATTATTTCAAAGATTATTTGGCGTCATAAATGTCAACACTCGCTCGGTTGAAACTATAACGCACCAAACATCTTGTGATTAAAGGGAGTGTGCTTACTTCTTTTTGAAATGTCAAATATATTTTGCTTTACGGCAAGAAGCTATTGTTTGATCCATTGGTTACGAATATTAAGGGAAAGTTCACGGACATGGAGCCCCTTTAAGATTTTATTTTTTATTTTATATTTTCTGTTTTTGCATTATGTTTTTTTGTATTTCAAAACTCATAAATGATCGTCGTCTTTATATCTAATCCACGAGAGAGATATAACGGGAAGATGTTGCCTATAATGGGCGACCAAAGACGATAAACAAATCACTATAACGTAGACAAATGTAATGGGGTTTGGTCTTTATTAATAATATAATATTTAAAGGCTCTGTTCGGCAGCTGGTTATCAGTGGCTCACGAGTTGTTTTCTTATTGGCCAAGAGCTAACAATTCTATAGCTAGTGTTGGTTTAATTTAAGAAAGTAATTGCTTTTTTAGTAGGCGAAAGCCTCTCTTGGCGGGATTGGGTATAAGTTGATTTTGATTTTTGGCAACCTATCGTAATTAAGTACTGTCAGTATGTGATTGGCGACTTTGAAATATCTCAGCAACTTAAGTGAATCTGGGGAAGTAAGTATACTGGCTAAATTCAGAAAAAAAAAAAAATGTTTTTTCAGACTAGTTCAACAACTTCACATGACCAATGTGATAGCAGGCACCAACTCCCTTTTAAACAAAAATATCACAACCTGTTTGTTGATCGGTCGCCCCGGGTGCTCGCATATATTGGCTCCGTACCGTGCTCCCTGGGTTGTCCGCATGGGTTGACTCTGTACCCGCTCCCCGTGTTTGTCGCATTTTGAACACTTCCTGTCAGGCGGGTCTTAGCGGTGCCCCCAGGGTGTCCGCACTTGGATCTGACCCGCTCCCCGGGTGTCGCTATGTTGACTCTTACCGCTTCCCCGGGTGTCGCATTTGACTCTGTACCGCTCCCCGTGTATCGCATTTGACTCTGTACCGCTCCCCGTGTGTCGCATTTGACTCTGTACCGCTCTACGGGTGTCGCATTTGGCTCTGTACCGCTCCCCGGGTGTCGCATTTGACTCTGTACCGCTCCCCGGATGTCGCATTTGACTCTGTATTGCTCCCCGTGTGTCGCATTTGACTCTGTACTGCTCCCCGGGTATCGCATTTGACTCAATACCGCTCCCCGGGTGTCGCATTTGACTCTGCACCGCTCCCCGGGTGTCGCATTTGGCTCTGTACCGCTCCCCGGGTGTCGCAATTGACTCTGTACCGCTCCCCGGGTGTCGCATTTGACTCTGCACCGCTCCTTCTGCATAATGTCTCTACATAGACCGCTTTTGATTTGCAGGCGTTTTATTTGGCTCTAGACCGCACCTCTCTCACCTTCCTCTTACTCTCACTCTGCATCTTCTCCTGGCAGAACCTTTGACTCCGTACCGCCATTTAAAAGGCGCCACAATTGTCTTTGGACCCTGGCGGTACCGTCGGCCATTGGCTGTTTTGCTCCGAAGGCCAGCTGGCACCTCACAATGCGACCGCAATCAACGGCCACGACGGGCGGTCCAATCAATGTCTGCAGCGCGCGGCGGGGCCGGGTGAGGAGGTCAAAAGGCTCCCCAGCCCCTCCCCCCACACTCAGATATTGGCGACTGACAGCATTGGCAGAGCGGAACGGGAGAGGGAAGTTCAGGAAGGTCGGGCTGCTTTCTCGAAAGGTAAGTACTAGTGGGAGTGGAAGTAATACAGGATTTGTCAGTGCGTTGCAATGCCAGTGAGCTAGGACTCCGAATTACGAGATTGAAGCACTCCAAGCTCGAGACTTGAGGTGCTCTCGTGGAGTTTTGCGGCCTCGGCCATCATGGTCATACTTCTGAAAATCAAACTATGTCTCAGATCTAAGTCACACTTAAAGGGAATAAATAAGGACCTTGGGAAAAACTATGTAAAATGATGGAGAAGATGCCTGAATTACGGTCGCTGGCAATTCATTTTTGCGAATTCCAAGTCAATCTTGATTGATATTTGGAAATATGTATATAATGGTTTTGGACAACATGTTGCGTCACAACAATATTGCGTCACCAAAGCGAGTTGTGACGTCCACAATGAGGCTGACAGCTGCTGTGCCGGCACCGGCATGACGATTGCGCCGGTCGTCCCTAGTCAGTGCCCGCGTTTTCACGTACCGGTGCATCCACCCGGTACATGAAACGCGACTGTCTTGGTGACGACCGGCGGCTGCTCGCGCCGGGTAGGGACGTGGGGGCACGCATACGTGAAACAGTGGAGTAACTACTGATGACGTAATGCGATACGTCACGGGATTTTTGTGACGTTTGAAATATGACCCACATATGACCAACGGTTTTGCGTTTCAATACTCAGCAACTAGGTCGTTTTGGAAGGAAAAATTTCAAGATTTAGAGTTTCTCAGTACACCCGACAATTGGCTATCTCAGTTAAAAACTAATGTTAAAGGTGCTATATTCCCTTTAACATATACACATAAGAACACTCTGTCATTTCAAACATCTCCCTAGCCACTCTTACCACTCTATGATACTCTTCAGCCGCCCCAGGACTTCCCGATCGCATGCGGCTGCGGCTGGGCCCGCTAGCCCCGCGCGGGCGGCGTGGGTGCGTGTGTGCTGTGTGTGCCGGTGGGTCTGGGGCAGCGCCACCGCCGCCCCCGGCACTGGATAATAAGAAAATAGCATTCTTGGTGCGCCGATCCATCATGGCCGTCAGCGGAACGGTGTCCCACCCCTTCCCGGGCCGGGGCCGGGGCCGGGGCCGCGCCGGGGCCCGGAGCACTGCCGACCGCCGCCGCCGCCACCGCCGCCGCCGCCGCCCCCGCCCCAGCTCACGCAACAAACCCATCCAATCGCGGCTGGCCCCACGCGGTCGGCGGTAGGCACACGCGCCCGTCGCATCGCATTGCGGCGCAACAAAGACGGATGGTGCACAGACTCTGCATTTCCGGGAGAGCGGAAGCAGAGAGGCTGGCTTTTCCGCGAAGAAACTGTTATTGTAATTGTTCGGCTGAGTATTGTACCTTTTCTGTGGCCAGAGCCAATAGTACAAAGCATTTGGTAAATTATTTTCGGTAAATGCGCACTCGGTGCTCATATAGCATTAACTAATTGATAATGCACATGCTGATGCTTAATCTGCATTGTCTTTCTTTTCAGTTAACCTATGTTGCATTGTAACTTACTCAAATGGTGATTTTTAATGAGCGCGTTTGAGAAACATTTTAAAAGTTAAAGTTGGCTTAGTTTGTCTATGTGCTCCATTCAAATATAACTTACTTGAATGTATGTATGTATGTATGCATGTATGTACCTACGTATCTACCAGCAGCACACTTCGAATGTAAGCATTCCTTGCTTTCTCACATGCATTTTTCATCACACATATTTTTAGCACCACACTCTTAGGATACATGGGACACATTCCTTATAATTTATTTTCCGCCTTGCCAAGTATCCTGCCTCCTGGAACGAAACTGGCGCGCGGCATCTGGTCGCGGCTAAATCGGCACACAAAGCGGAGCTGGCCGCGTGCGGGTTTTAATTTACCGCATGGCATTATGATGTATCTGCTGTAGTAATGCTGATGGATGAATTAAACAACAAGTGTTTAATGCCCGAGTATGCGGCGCCGAGAGGGAGAAGTGGGCCGCGGCTCGCAGACACCTCCGGCAGAGCGGCATCCATCTTGGAAGGAGCAGCCCGCGGCCGGCGCGGCGGCGGGCGGCGGCGGTGGGCGGTGGGCGGTGGGCGGCCGGGGAGGTGAAGAGAGCATCCCACCCACTAAGTTCAGGATGGATTTAATGACACTATCTGTGGTGCCTGGCTGGTATTGAATTATTTATATTTTCTGGCGTTCAAGGCATTGCTAAGTGGATTGTCGTGGCAGAAAATATTGATGGATTTCATGAATTAAAACCATGTGTATCGTTTCCTAGAGCTCAAACTGTAAATGTTGACCATTGTGTGCAAACATACTTGAAGCAATCAAAATTTTAAATCACGATAAATATAAAATATTTGCTGTTTTATCGGGTTTTAAAGATCATATCAAATGCTGAATTCCTGATGGATGTGGCTCGACTTTATTCACATATATTTGCTTGGTAGCGTTCAACTACTTATTCACTTGGACAATTACTTAGGTTGATTGATAGGTCTACCGTGCATACATCGATCACTAATTCTTGTAAATAACTTTCGTAGACTAGCTTTGTGTGTAATCTCCGGGTTCTGTTCTTATCTGATTTAACTTAAGAGGCTTAACTCTTGCCCTACGGGAGCTTTTCTCACCTTTGCCCTACGGTGGGGGCCTGACAGGCCCCCCTGTTTACTTCCAAACCAAGCAGCATAGAGAAACGCAGTAAGAACCAGCATGTTGCCTGTTATGTGAGGAATCTAATGGTATACAATTTTTAGGTTTCAGGTTAACTGGTAACATTGCAGGTCAAGTGAATGACCTCGACTCGACCACGTCTAGAATAGCTATTTTGCGCTGTCAGAAAACCTCAAAAATAGAAATGGATAAGTGTAAATAAAAAGGCATGTTCATGGACCACTGACCAGTTAACTGTTAAGCTTAGAAATACAGAAAAGGTATTTATTTGTTTGTATCTGGTCAAAAATGTAAAAGAAAAATGAATAAAAATGACGTCATGAGTTTCTAACTCTTAGTGAGCCATCACTCAGTCAACAACAAGGGTATTGCTTTGCAATTTGGTTTGGCTATTGTCTGTAATCAGTTCTCTCACACATCTCTCGTTTTTTAACATCTTTGGGAACTTTTGTTTTGTAATTATTTTTTCAAAAAAATGGAGGGAGGTAAAAAAGACAACCATTTAAAAGACAAAACTATTTTCTATCTGTGCCATTTTCTGATAAAAAACTGCACACACTATTTTCTACGCTTTTTCAAACATGTATCGCTTTTCCAACATCACGGCACTAAAACGTCATTATCTCCCAAAACGATCAACTAATTTCAATCAAATTGTAATAGCATACGCATAATTATTGTTAACTCAGCTACTGCAAATTTCAGCAAGAAACACTGCATGTGTAAAAAGCAATTAAATAAAATCCTCAGCGGGCCTGTCAGTCCCCCCCCCCCCCTTCCGTAGGGCAAGGGTTAATTAAGTAGGTATATCAGGTACATACAGGGACCCGCATGTGCTATGGTACACACTAAGGTCTGGCTTATTTTTTCTTCTCGCGTATGTTTGACGGATAATTCAGAAGCGACCATATATGCATTCAAAATGCACTACTAAGAGCTTCAAACTGATATGTTGACGCATAGGCTCACCCTATTCGTTGGCTGTTTCTAGGCAAAACTCTATTTTTAGCGCTTTGCGTTGGAAAAAAAATGCTTAAAATCAAGCAATGGATGAAGTGAGCAAATGCGTCAGTATATAAATTTGAAACGCTCAGTAATGCGGTTTAAATGCATATATGGGCTTGTTTTACTTTGCCGTCAAACATACGCTAGAGAAAAAGAAGCCGGACCTTAGTGTGTACCATAGCAACTACGGGGATGTAAGTTTAAATTGGTATTGCTTGCCAGTTAACTTAGACTAGCTTGTTAGTTGTCAGTTGATTTATTTACACATAGATATAGTTAACCAATAGCACAAATCTGAAAAACAGCTTTTGGCTGGGCTTAAGCTGTTTATTCACACTACCCTCACTACCACACAGCGCCACAACCCATACAGATCCATGTCTTTGTCTGTCATAGCCGCGACTATCATAAGCCGCGACTGTCAAAAGCCACAACTATCATAAGCCGCGACTTTCATAGCCGCGACTGCTGCCGTCAGGCCGATAACCCGGGAGCCAGCGTCTGACACCTCGCGGCGTTTTTACCAGGGTTCCTCTCGACGGCCGACATCGCGAGATGTTTCCGGTCTTCGTTGACCGGTGGTGTCCCCGACACCGGTCAGCTGCCCCCCCCCCCCCCCCCGAGAGGAGAGGGCGGCGACGGCGCGGCGGCCGCTGTCACAAACCTTTCAGAGAGGGACGCCGGAGTGACACCGACGGTGACTCCCATTCAACGAGACTCGCGGGAGACGCAGCCGACAAAAACTGACGTCTTCATAGAGCGCCGATACAGGGTACGGGAGACACGGGTCCCCTGTCACAGACGCCCATGACGCCGGACTAGGGCGCCCCTGACGCCTGACTAGGGCACCCCTGACGCTGGACTAGGGCACCCCTGACGCCGCACTAGGGGCGCTCATGACAACAGACTATGCCCCCCCCCCCCTGGCGCCGCACAGGGGCTTCATGGACATCTCTGAAGGATAATATGATCACGGGTCCATTGGAAATGACGAGGTGACGCCGACTGGGTCGAAGTTCGGGTGATGTTATAATGGTCACTGAGAGTGATCAGTTACGGAGAATATGGCCATTTCTGAAAGTTGACTGAAGGGGTTGTGGAGCAGAAAGGCATCATCATATACAGCTGCACGCAGCACTAATTTACAATTGGCATTTAGACCTATGCAGGATGAATTTGCATAGTGTTCCTGACATCATGCTCTTTTAATTGAAAAGGGACGCCTTGTCTTGTTTCCATTTGTCACCTGCATGCATTATGATCACAAATAACAGTAAACATATTACTCTACTTCAGCAGCATTGGACTTCCTCATCCAATTCACCCTCATTACCTACATGAAATGACCGCTCACAGAGACGATGTTCGTATTGAAACAAGCGACAGCGGCGGCAGACCTTCTCGGCGGGCTATCATGCTCCCCTGAGCTGTGTTTCGTGCCCTCTCGTGGCCTCCCGTGATCGGCGGCCTCTCGTGGCCTCGCGGCCGGTCCGGGGGTGGGCCACCCGCCGCCCCGTCAGCAGATCGATCACTGGGACACACCTGGCGGTCTGATCCGACCCGGACCCGAACAAGACCCGAGACCGGATCGGATCAGAGAGAGAGTCAACTTATTCCTTGGTCTGACCCTAGCAGGATTGGCAAAATGGTCAGACCAGACCTAACCCGAGCCGAGCCGAGCCGAGCCGAGCCGAGCCGAGCCGAGCCGAGCCGAGCCGAGCCGAGCCGAGCCGACCTGACCTGACCTGACCTGACCTGACCTGACCTGACCTGACCTGACCTGACCTGAGCCGAGCTGAGACCGAGCTTCTTCACACAGAAACAGTCCACAGAGGAGTAAGCCGTATCAAGATAATCGGCAAGGGAAGTTCTATGAGCATGATGAAGGTCTTCCGTCAGCTTCATATTTATGTACATAAATGATGTTGTGATATTTAACTAGAAAAACTACCTTCACCTGAGCAAACCGTGCTAATCGCACCAACCACTTCAAACCTTTGTTGACTTAGCATCCATCTTGGTAGGTAGCTCATGCAGAACATGGGGTTATTTTTCACAAATTAGAAGCAACCATTCCCATCGTGGCACAGAGGACGTAGACTTCGACTCTGCATCGCACATTACTGAGTGCTTCTGTTCTATGAACCAAATGTCCACTGCCAATATAGGCACCGCTGTTGACCACACCTATTTACTTTTTCGTATGTCATACTTGTACTATGAATGTTTTAATATAAAAGCTGCCTGTAAATAGTAATTCAAATAAAAAGTATGTTGCTTGTTAAACTACAGGTAGATACCAATAGCTGCTAAATAATCGATGCAGTTCCTTCTTCACAAATATATACCTTTTTCTCATCAGCTACGGAAGCATCCAGACCAGCCTCGCATTCATTCAAAACCGAAAATTTCCCATTAACCCGCCACTTCTTCCTGTATGTTTGTTAGCGTCCCTAACCCAATCATTATACCGTAAGCAAAGCGAACACAAAGGGCGTAGACGATACACTTCCGAAACTCGCCAGGCCGCCGCCCCGGTGTGGTTACGGTGATGCAGTCCACCGGTCAGCGTCGGCTGGTCTCTAATTGCCGCGATGAAGGCCCGGTTATAATGTAAAATTAGTGAATCAAATAAACATAGGCCTGTGACAGCAAGCCTAATGGATGGGAATGTTTGCGCTACAGGCGCTGGGAAACGCCGCCGTCTGTTTCGCCGCGCCGGCAATAGATGGCAGCACAGACGGCCGCCGCCGCCGACATGGCGACGGAATGTAATTTGTGGGAGATGTAGCATGGTTGGCCGAGAGATTTCCTCGGAAATCGGATGTCTGCAGATAGTTTCCGCGGTTTAAGAGAAGAAGCGGCTAAAGTTCGTTCTCAAGTGCCGGGTCAAGACAGGGTAGCCGCTGTAGCGCAGGTCCGGCTGACCTGGCGCAGTGCGCTGCTGGTATTAAGAGGAGCTTTAAGTGATCATGTGTTTAAGCGGAAATACAAAATTGACAATTTTACTATCTCAAAGTACTTAATCGATCGCTAATGGAATTTAAAATTTAATATCTACATCCCAGGTTCTTGGTATGAGCTCGCACCCTATGCTTCCAACACAAAGGCATGGGTGCATTTTATGTTCAGATAAATTTACATAGCTGCACGTAAAAAAATCACTTTGTCTCCTGTTTAAGTTTTGTTTACTTAGCTGCCAAAAATTAGGAACACTCAAGAGTCAAAACTAAAATTAAGCAAAAATAAAAAATAAGTAATTAACTCTACCATCAACTCAGCATGGCGGAGGACATGCTGACATCACTCCGCAGACACTCCTGCGGGTGGTGGAGGAGTTGATGACATCACCCCTCTGACATACCTGCGCAGAATGCATTTAAAATGGCCGGATCGGACTTCCCGCCAAGCGCACTGAATTAATCTGCATCAGATTTCCCGCCCGCTATGGATTTTATATTTTCGTCGTCGTCAGAAAAATTGCCTTCTGTTCCCTGAACTGATGGAAGTTTCATGAAGTGCGCACTTCATTAAATTAAATTTAAATGATGCCAAACATCTGTTAGAGCCCCAGCTGTAGTGTTTCTGGAACCAAAGTGAACACATGGATGTTAAGTGCTCTGAACACCACATAAATCGGAAGTGATAATATATACTTCATAATTCAACTGTTGTATATGATTGCGAAATGCTTAGCATAGCGCCCATACGTTTATGCCGTTTGGTTCTTCAACATTTTGGTTTAATGATTTTGTGCAGTTTCGGGAAGCTATTACAGCTTGGCAGATAACATTTTGCTGAACTGAATATAGTTCACTGAACAGTACTCTTTATGTGTTATTGTACTAAGCGCCATGCATGCACTGCACATTATATAAGGATCCTTGCAATCTGAGGCCTATTTCACACAAAAATACAATTAATTTATTTGTAAATACAGAAGAACTTCTATAAATGTTTATAATTTTGATCTCAATGTATAATTTACAAACTAATAATAATAATTATAAAATTGCATTTGTAGCACATAAAACAGGAGATCGTTCTCCTGAACAGTATCCTGTTATCAGCTATATCAGGAGATAACTTATAACGTTATATTGTTGTCTATGTTTGTAGAAGTGTTTTTAAAAACACATTTGCTATATCTAAAAGGTTGACTGATGTGAAGAAAAAAGTTTGGGAATGCAAACTTGTAATTCCAGCGGGTCAGAGGAAGGGGCGGATCTAGAGGGGGCACAGGAGGCACACCCCCCTCCCCGAAACATCTGTGGAGGGTCCTTTTCGGCGCGCTGCGCGCTCCGAAAAGCCGACGAGACCGCGCGAAGCGCGGTATCATGAGCTCTTTAAGTGTCGGAAGACCATGCGAAGCTCTAAAAAAGCTCTGCTCTAAACTCTCTGGTCTTTAGAGAGTTTAGAGCAGCTTAGAGGCCCTTTAAGACCACCAGGGACCTCTCTGAAAGAAAAGAGGGTCCCTTCGACGTTCAAAATAGCCAGAGGGGCCCCTCGCCAGACCAAAAGGGCCCCTGAGTGGGTCAGAGGGCCCCCTGAACACGTCGAATGGGCCCCTATCCATCAAAGAGAGGCCCATGGACAGGTTAAAAAAGCCCTTGAGCATGTCTGCAGGGCGACAAAGCAGTCAGCGCAGTCCCTTACCAGATCAGTCTTTAGGGCCCTGAGCAGGCTGGAGACCCCTGGACAGAGCAGAGGGCCCCTGTGAAGTTCAAAGGGTCCCTATGCAGGTCAGAGGGGCCCCTGATAAGACCGAAAGGGCTCCTGGGTGGGTCAGAAGGGCCCCTGAACACGTCAAATGGGCTCCTAGCCAGCACGGAGGGGCCCCAGAGCAGGTCCAAGGGCCCTCTGAGCATGATGACAAGGCGACAAAACAGCCAACACAGTCTCTTGATAGATAAGGATGGCCCCATAAAAGGATGGAGAGTCCCTGGAAAGACCAGAGGGCACCTGAGAAGTTCAAAGAGCCTCTGTGCATATCGGAGGGGGCCCTGACCAGATCAAAAGGGCCCCTGGGCGGGTAAGAAGGCTCTCTGAACATGCCGAATCGGCATCTAGCCAGCACGGAGGGGCCCCAGGGCAGATCGGAGGGCCCCTTGAGCATGTCAGCAGGGCAACAAAGCAGCCAGCGCAGTCCGACCAAAACAGTCGCTGGGCAAATCGAAATGGCTTCTGTGCAAGTCAAAGAGGGCCCCTGGCTAGACCGAAAGGGTCCCTGGGCCGGTCGCAAGGGCAATTGCACATGCCGGATGAGTTTCTAACTAGACTGGAGGGGACCCTGAGCATATCGGAAGGACCTCTGTTCAGGTCGAATGGCCCCTTGACACACAAGAGGGGCTTTTTCAAGATCAGAGGGGTCCCTGGTTAGAACAAAGGGCCCAAAGCACGTAGAGATCTCAGGTAAAGATAAATACAATGAGGACTTATTACACAATACAAAATATTACAATATAAGCTTTCGGGTATATTGTAGCACCCTTTGTCAGCGGTTAAGAGGCATTCGGTGACACCCGAAAGCTCTGATTTTTGTATTGTGATGTATTCCCTCTATATATTTAATATATACATATGTTACAGTACGTATAAGAACTCAGTGTAGATGCAAACAAACTAGTGTTGATGCAAACGTCCTGGTGGGTCAGTATAGATGCATACGTTACTAGTACAAGTTGTAAACGTCTAGGACGGATGCATCTGTTACTGACACGGTCAGTATAGTTGCCATACATACTGGGCTGTCCAGTACGTTTGCTATCAATTATATAACAGATGCAAAACGTACTGAATTTCAAAGGAAATATCTCTGGAATGCTTGGTATGTACAAACATTCCTTTATAAATAAGACAAATTGATCACGATTGGCATTTGCTTGGCAGGAGAACCCTTTCTTTACACACTTGCAGCGTTTGGTGCAGGCCTTAGAACTAGGAAACTTTAAAAAACTTGCCCCTTTGCCACCGGACTGAGCCCTTTAGTGACATTTCATCAGGGACTTCCTCGACTGTGATGTGCTTGACATCGCAAGGGTCGATCTGATTCCGGGAGTAGCGGCCCTCTAAACGTCCGTGCGTTTAGAGGGCCTTTTATGAGTCGACATTCACATGTCAAACGAAAAAATGGTAGGTACAGTGGTTGTTATGTCACTACTTGTGTTCGTTATTCAATAGCCGTTTTCACAATGGATTATGTTCTTGCGCGACATGTTTTAAAACATTTTAAAATGTTTTGAAATGTTTTAGAAGTAGCCGTTTTCACGATAGACTAATTTGCGAGAAAAAAACTCTTGCCCTACTGGACCGTAGGGCGAGGGTCAAAACATTTTTCGCAAATTAGTCCATCGTGAAAACGGCTACTACTAAAACATTTTAAAAAATTGTTTAAAATGTTTAAAAACATTTCGCGCCAAAATTAATCCATCGTTTGAAAAACGGCTTAATATGTATGTTTTGTGTTGAGGGCGTGGATCCAGCTTCTTGATTGAGGGGAGGGATTTTGTCGACCGAAATGGGGAAAGGCGCGTTGTTTTCGTGGATCGCAAGGATGTGGGCGTTTTTTATTCGGACTGGAGCAGGCGAGGAGGAAGCATTAATGCGTTAGTATTTTATAGCCAAGCGGGTAGTCGCGTAGGAAGAAGATGTTGTTTTAAGAACAAATCGTTTGCTTAATAACGGTCCTGGGTTAGCATATTCCTTTGAACCCTTGAATGTATTCACCTTTGATGGCCACGGGCTTGAACACAGCGGGGGGAAAATTCCTACCAATTTCGTCTTGGTCCTCCAATGTTTTTAAATAACAATTTCGTCATAGTAATCCAGCACGAAACAAAAACTGTTAAAAAAACTGCCCCTACCGCCATTTGTGAGCTATGTGCAAACCCCTACTTGATGTCGATTAACGACACGCCGCCGTTGAGAATAAAACATGTCTTTCGAAAAAAGGCTCGCTTTTACTGACCTTTCAAAAATATAATGTAAAGGGAGATATCGAAAAAAGACGTCTATGACAAAAAACGTAATTAAAATGTCAGGCAGGCCTTATAAAGGCGTATAAACTTGACAAACAAATCATTTTTGCATGTAGTTAAGGAATGAGTACGAGTAAATGCGATTTTTTTTTCCGGTTTATGTTCCTTGGAACTCAAATGATGCAGAAAATGTGAAAGACTGTGAAAGACTTACGCGGCTGGAAATGTCCGTAGTAATGACGAAGTATCCTGCATCATTGAGTTCCAAGGACATATTAAAAAATCGTATTTTACTCGTACTTATTCCTTAACCTACATCGAAAATGATGGATTGTCTAAGTTTTATACGCCTTTATATAAGCCTGCTGATATTTTCATTAATTTTTGTCATAGACGTAATTTTTCGATATCTCCTTTTACTCTGATAAGTCAGTAAACCCGCAACCTTTTTTTTGAAAGACATGTTTTATTTTCTCAACGGCAGGCGTGTCGGTAATCGACATCATGTAGGGGTTGCACCATAGCTAACAAATGGCGGTAGGGTCAGCTTTCAACAGTATTGTTTCGTGTTAGGCTACTATGACAAAATCGGATTAAAAAACATGGCAGGACCAGACGAAATTGGTAGGCCGTCCCCCCGCAGTGTCCAAGTCCGTGGCATCAAAGGTGAATACATTCAAGTTCAAGGATATATGCTACCCAGGACCGTTTAACAGCGATTTGTTCTTATAAACCAAACATCAACTTCCTACGCGGCACTACTCCGCTTTGCTAATAAAAAAAAACCCACGTCATTAAACGCTCCTCCTCGCCTGCTCCAGTCAAATAAAAAAAAACGGCATCACATCTTCGCGATCGACAAAAACACAACGCGCATTTTCCCAGTTCCCGAGGGGTCGGGAACAAAAAACTCCCCTCCCTCAACCAAGAAAGCTTGGATGTCCCACCCCCTTCAACCGGCCAAAAAAATACATATAGCCGTTTTTCACGATGAATTATTTTGCGCGAATATGTTTGAAACATTTAAGGAATGTTTTTAAAATGTTTTTAGTAGTAGCCAATTTCACGATGGACTAATTGCGAAAAATGTTTTATAAACCTTCGCCCAACGGTCCTGTGTGGGCGATGGGGAAAGAACAGTTTTTTTCGCCCAAATTAAGTCCAATCGTGAAAACTGCTAACTACTAAACCATTTTAAAACATTTTTTTTAAAGGTTAAAATAATTTTTCGCGCAAAAAAATAATTCCATCCTGAAAACGGCTATTGAATAACGAACACAAGTATGACATTACAACCACTGTGACTCTTTTTTCGTTTGATATGTGGATGGCGACTCATACAAGCCGTGTGTGACGCACGGACGTTTAAAGGGCCGCTACCTCCGGAATCAGATCGACCTTTGCAATGCCAAGCACATCACAGTCGAGGAAGTCCCTGATGAGATGTCACTGAGGGAGGCGGCAAGGGCTCAGTCCGGTGGCAAATGACCCATTTTTTTTAAATGCAATGTTCTTAAGGCCTGTTCCAAAACGCTGCAAGTGTGTTAAAGAACGGGCTCTCCTGCTCAGAGTCAAATGCCATCACAGCCTGACACTGCAAAAAATAAATGACATGTGATCAATTTGTCTTATTTTAATATAAGAATTGTTTGTTACATTACCAAGCCATTCAGAGATTATTTCATATTTTTAAATTTCAGTACGTTTGCATCTGTACTAGTATTGATTGCAAACGTACTGGACAGCCCAGTATGTACTTGCAACTATACTAACCGGTTCAGTACAGATGCATCGTTTCTAGGACGTTTTACCAACTGTACTAGTACGTATGCATCTATACTGACCACCAAGGACGTTTGCTCAACACTTAGTTTGTTTTGCATTCTACACATTGATTTCTTATACGTACTGTAACATATACAGGGGTTCCGCCCGAAATTAGGGTGGTAACGCTTTTATGTGACATCTGAGAGGACCTGCACCAAATCAAAGGAAATAATATCCAATAACATTTATTTTTCCAAGAACATTAACACACCAGTCATTATCGTCTGCAAGCTACATGGTATTCACCGCTCAGCCTCAATCACTCCCTCCCACACGAGACCTGCGAAGGCACTCGCAGACCACCGCTGGTGTAGTGTTTGTCCATTGTTCGGCCAGCACCTCGTATATGTCAGTCTTCAGGCGACTTCAAGGGTTTGGGGACGTAGCGACATTGTAACACCTCGGGCCTACAAACCAGCGCCCAGGTTAGAGAAGTTCAAGGGGATGAGGTCGGGTGATGACGGGGCCCATAACTCCTGTGTCCTGACGTTCGTCATCTTTGACTTCATATTTTTTTTAGTTGCTCGGCCGTAAGTGCAGAGGCGCTATCCTGCTGGAACCCGTACTTGCCATCAGGGTGCGCACGACGTATCCAGAGCTAGACGTGCTTCTCCAGCAACTCCTTGTTGATCTTCTCGTTGGCACCTGTGAAGATTGCTGGACATCGCCAACGTTCTTCTTTTCGGATTCGATCTGATGACTCTTTTCACCTTTTGGATGATCTCGGTCTTTATGTTTTCTCTCTTCTTTTCCTGACCTTTGGCTCTCTCAAAATTTTATCTTTGATTCAGCATGCCTCGGGTCATTTGTATACGCTTTCTTGACTCGCTAAGCGCCTTAGAGACGGTACCGGTGCCGTTTCCGCGCAGAGACGGTTCGCTATAAGGTGTTCTTCACTGCCACCCACGGCTTACGATAGACCCTGCTGAAATTAATTTAAATTGCACATTCCTAAGACCGCGAGCAAAACTTATGGTACGAAATTTCACGTAGTACTTTGGTGGGCGCCTCTCAGTGGAAGGTAACTCAGAGCGTTTCCCTAATTTCGGCGGACCCTGTATATCGCCCACACCACGTCATGTCTTCTCGCGGATCACAGATGAATCTCTGAACAGGTCGGAGTGGCGTTTAAAAGGTTGGAGGGCCCTTAGTTGAAAGGCCCATAGCCATTATGAGACCCTGAGCCTTTCAACAGTATGAATGCTGCTGTCTAGAGAATAAAACTCAGAATTTCGCGTCACTTTGCGGCGCAATTTAACTACAAATTATTTTAGAAATGTTGTTTAGTGCTCTTGCGAGGAACATGCTATGTATTATAGGTACAGTATTTAAAATGACCTTTTTTCTCGATGTATTTTTTATTATTTATTATTAATTAAATAAATTAATAAAAAAAAAATAAGTCAATGTGTATGGTTTGAGAATGGCCTGTGGCCGAAAATTCAGCAAACATATTTTTGATTAATTATTTTATTTCTATCGAGGAAAAGGTCATTTTAAATACTGTACCTATAATACAAATTATTTTATATGCGGGTTAAAAAAACGCGCCATTTCTCGGCGCATTTATGAGCTATATTGCTACTTATCTATATGATTCGGCATATTTGTTCGCTTTAGCCCTTTTTACCGCATTTCGACGCACAATAACATTTTTAGAGCTTCGTACCATACGCAATGCGATGCATTGATGAGAATGCATATCCAGGACATAAGACTCAAAAGTTTCGCGCCGCTCCGTGGCGCAATTTAATAACAAATTATATTATATGTGGGTTAAAAAATAATGCCGTATCTCGTCGCATTGATACGGCATTATTATTGATGTATTATGCTGCTACTTTCCTATATGATTGGGCATAATAATTAACTTAAGCACTTCTTACCGCACTTTTAAACGCACAATAACATTTTAAAAGCTTCGTACCATACGCAATGCAACACATTGATGATAATGCATATCCGGGGCAAAAGACTCAAAGTTTTCGCACTGCTCTGCGGCGCAATTGATTTAAGTGTTCCATGTCTTGAGCTGAGAGAAATATTCCAAGTTGGTATAGCTGATTCCAAATTGGTGTCGCTGGTTCCAAAATTGATATGGCAGTTTGCTAACTCCAGCTCCTAGAAGTTGGTATGGCTCATGCCATACGTTTCTGGTCACACACAACGCGTTAGAGTGGGACAGACGCTTTCAGAACCTCGCGACATCAAAATCGGCACTTTGCAAGGCTCGTGCCTGGGTTCTTTATTATATAATATCTTCAGCAACGACATCTCATGTTTCATTCCGCATTATATTAACGACTTCCGCGTCACCATTGTGCGCTACGCCGATGATACCCAGCTGGCCATCACGGGACCTCGCGCTAGGCTGGACAAGATGAAGCGGTCACTGGAGTCGGTGCTGGATGTCATGGACACATGGTTCATGCAGAACGGTATGATAGTGAACGCCAGCAAAACCGAGCTATTGTTGTATGGGGACCGCCGCCAAATCTGTCGATTAAAAGACCCAGTGTCCATCGTGTTCATGAAACAAACGCTGCAGTGCTCCACAACAGTAGAGAACCTCGGAGTTATTATGGACTCTTACCTGTCCCATGAAAATCATATCTCCCATGTGGTAGGCAAATGTACCGGCATAATGTCCGTCAAGTTATCGTCGTTTTCGTATTCGTTTTCAGCGTCGAGTTACGATTTGCTCAAAACTAAGCATGTAGTTAAGTCTCGTCGAGTTATCTACGAATATGCTATCAGTTTTTCCCTAGGGCGCACGTTTTGATCTCCAGAGGTCATCGAAATGTCAACACACGGTGTACAGCCTAGTGTTTTCGTTTACCGTTCAATTTGTTCGCAAAAGGTCTAAAATTAATCGACTTGACGCCAGCTTGCGTCACGGTCAATAAAATTTTACCAAGAGGTCAATGGTCAAGGTCACGGAGACGAATACGACATTTTGAAGACGGTGTACAACCTAATGTTTTCGTTTATTGTTCGATTTGCTCACAAAAGGCCTTAAATGAATCGTAGTGACACCAGCTTGCGTCACGGTCAATGAAATTTCACCAAGAGGTCAAAGGTCAAGGTCACGAAGACGAATACGACATTTTGAAGCCGGTGTGCAGCCTAGTGTTTTCGTTTATTGTTCGATTTGCTCGCAAAAGGCCTTAAATGAATCGTAGTGACACCAGCTTGCGTCACGGTCAAGAAAATTGCACCAAGAGGTCAAATGTCAAGGTCACGGAGACGAATTTGATAAAGTTTCAATTGATACCAAAAATATCTGGAAAAAGCCGTGTTCCTAGACTCAATTACTCAAAACACACGAAATATTACCGTTTACTACCGGGTACTACCGGATACAAATAAATCCTTCGTAAAAACGGCTATTGATTGCGAATAAAGCTAAGTATTTAATGACCCAATGCGAATCATATACTTTAATGTTAATGAACTTCTCATGCTCACATTCAAGAGACCATGACGATATTTAATCATAGGCAGTTACAGATAAACATGAGTCGCTTTGGAACATGCTCTTTCAGTTGCATGTTAAAAATAATTCCATATCGCGTGCAGTTTTTACCACAACAGCATGCATATGTAGTCTTCCACACAAATGCATGCCACATGCCGCAATCGATACCCACATCCGGTGAGAATCCCGGCTATGTTCTCCGACCTTTGTGTCCGGGTATGAAATCATGTCTGAGTCAGCCATATGCTCAGTGTCTAGCCTGTTTCATTCAAAAGCCTATTGTCAGAATCGAACGATCTCGTCATGCATCAATTAGGATGGGAGATAAGACAGGAGGCAACGAAGAATTAAACAATTGAAAGCTATAGTGCTTTATCTCTAATGCCTTATCTTCAAATATGTGCAGTGTGCATACACTCAACTCCACATTTCACTTAAATGCTTGTTAAAACTCAACAGTGTCAACAAACTTTTAAAACACACGAATCGACAACACATCACTCACTTCTACGATAAGTGACTGATCAGCGCCTGTCACCAGGTATCAGTCCATCCCTCAAACACCTCCTCAGTCGCGCCGTCCTGCCATCAGCCAGTCAGCTTCCGGCGGGGCTATCACAGCGTCACTTGGTAATCTCAGCTGTCTGTCTGGCCGGCAGCGACAATCGGGGTGCCTCGGCGACAATCGGGAGGCTCCTCGGCGACAATCGGGGTGTCCCGGCGGCGGCGAGGCGCGCGTGGCCCTCCCTGTCTCCGTCTCCGTCGTCCGCTGGCTGGCGTGGCGTGGCGTGCCTGTCCAGCAGAGCGCGGCTGAGGCTGGCTGACGTTATCTGCTGGGAAGGATCAGCGTCCGTCCCAGCCGTCCCCGGGTGTCATTGCTGTCTCTGCTGTCCGTGCTGTCTCTGCTGTCCCTGCTGTCTTCTGTCCCTGCTGTCCCTGCTGTCCCTGCTGTCCCTGCTGTCCCTGCTGTACTCCCTGCTGTCCCTGCTGTCACTGCTGTCACTGCTGTCCACTTGCTTCCTGCCTTGTCCCTGCTGTCACTGCTGTCACTGCTGGATCTTGCTGTCCCTGCTGTCACTGCTGTCACTGTTGTCACTGTTGTCACTGTGTGTCACTGTTGTCACTGTGTCCCTGTTGTCCCTGCCTGTCCCTGCTGTCTCTGCTGTCCTGCTNTTAATGGCAATTAAGAATCATAAGTGGTCCTTAGGCCTTGTTTAAGCCTGTTTTTGCGATATCATCCGGAAGAGGCAGTGTCCCTTTAATGCAAAAATAGTCCCAACTAAGTCTTTGAATGGAAAATATGACCCAAAAACTAAAATATCACAATTTTGACATTTGACCTGACCGTGACCTGACATGTGAACTTATTTTGAAAATTTCGCATATGTTTTAGATGCGTATCATTGCGAGCTTTTTGTTGCCGCTGTGCTCGTCTCGCTGCGATTATTAGTTCGGAAGATAACGAGGGGGCAGAATCTGCCCTCTCAGCGGGGCGTGTTCGGCTGGAAGTGGAGACCCCTGCGGGGCGTGGGTTAACAAACGAGTCATCCTGCAAGAACCTGCACTGCAAGGATGTCACACATCAGAAGATCGAAAGCTCAAATAACAAAATACCAATTAAAATTAAAAAGTAGCTAATTAACTGAGCGAAAACGAAAAATTCCATGCTGGAGGGGGGGGCAGATTCTGCCCTCCTCGATGATTTTTATCTTGCCGTTTGGAAACCGTTAGGCTTCGCGTCTTGAAACTTTGAAAGTTCTCCTTCACTTGAAATGCACGTGTTGTGCGAAATTTGGAACACAATTGGCGCAGCAGAGGCGGTGCCAGGCTCATGTTTTTGGAAGGTTGTTACCAATGCGGTTGTGCAGCGTCTACTTCCTTCGTAGTTTGCGGTTCAATAAATGCGTCAGAAACGTTGTTTCAGCAAAATACATCGCAAGGTTTTACATATTTGATGGCAGAGGTGCACTCAGGGACATACAATTGGTGGCGATAACCTCCGTCAAATTAGGTCCAACTTAAAATAAGTTAGATGATGAAAGGCGTTAGCACATTATGCCTCCTTGATGTTTACCTGGATCCACCTATAAGCAATATGTTACATTTAACACATTGCATCAATTATAAGCACATGTGTCATTCAAAGCGTCAAAAACAATCACGAACAGCACATATCTATTGTCAGAAAATCCCTCCCCCCATGTTTTGCATCCTCTGAATAAGCCCAGTATTCATATATATTGAGGATTTTTATAGGAGATTTTATATTTTTATTTATTTAGGATTTTGTTTTGCATCCGAGTCATCATTAATGAGCTAAAATAGCATGACTCTGAAATAATTTGCCTGATCTAATGCATATTCTCTGAATAAGACATTTGTAATTTAACTTTGATTTATACTTGAGAGTTCATGAACTTGACCTAACCTTAGGTCACTCATTCATAAAAGTATTTATGATAAATAAATTGTAGGCACTTATGAACCTATGAAAGCCTACAAGTTTAGAATATATCAAACAAACAATACGGGTTTGGGACTATTGGTTCTAAAATAAGCGTCCCGCTGGGTTGGCCGGCACAACAGTTAAAGGGAATATACCGCCTTGGGAAAAGTATGTGGAATGATGGAGATGAAAACCAGATGAGTGGCACTCATCTCCATCCATCATTCCACATACTTTTCCCAAGGCAGTATATTCCCTTTAACTGCTGTGCCGGCCAACCCAGCAGGACGCTTATTTTGGAACCAATAGTACAACCACAAACATTTTTGGATGTAAGGTCACTTGACGTGGCCTGGTAACGTGACCTGTAATGACCTGAGGTTAAAACTTTTATAAAATGTGGGTAACTAATCTCCAAAAATATGTGCCGAATTCCGCGGCACTGCACGCCACCATTCACTCGCTTTATGCGAAAAACCTCAGGAGCAGAGTTAAAAAAGACTCCCCCACTAGGGCGAGTGTTATTGTTTGGACGAAACACAATAAATTTATAGAACACACCTATCACCATTTTTTGCACAAAACTATTATGATAGCATAAGGCAATTTTTTAAAAATATACAATCCATTACAAATAAAACTGCACCTTTGTAAAGGTACATGCAAGGTCACACAAGGTCAAGCGAAATAACAAGTTTAAGTTACACAAAATATAAGTAAAAAATACCAGAATGTTTTTTAGTTGAAGTGAAGTCGAATAGTATTTTTTTTAATTTATACAATTCAAATCGGTACAAAAAATAAAAATAAATAAATTGTGTTTTGTCTGACCTGGAGAAAATTCCGCAGGCTCCATATCCGTTCGTCGGAGCGAGCTGAAACTTGCACAGGCGTGTTTTTGGCCCCAGTGTCACCCCCTGGCCAGAAAGTTTCATCCAAATTACATAGGTAGGGTGTTACCCCTGTGTCGATTTGTCGTGAATGCCCCAACTTTCGAAAGGTGGCGTCGCCCTTGGTCTTGCGGAAAGTGTCCTCCGACACGGTCGGGGGGTGGGGGTGGGGGACGGGTAACCAGAGCGGGCCGCAGCGGGGACTATAGTCGGTGGGCGGGTGAGTAACTCAGCCAGAGCGGCGCAGCGGGACTATAGTCGGTGGGCGGGTGAGTAACTCGGCCGGTGGTCGTCAGTAGCCGCTGTCGTATAAAGCCGTAGCCACGGGCCTAGTTCGGGTCACAGTCCGGCCGACGCCGCCGCCATGGCCGACCACCTCCGCCAGCTGCTCCGCGTGCTGCTGGCGCTCAGCTGCGCCAACCTGGCGTCAGTCGGCGGCGCCAGCTCCCGGCACCTTCTCACCAGACATCACATCACCCTCGAGTCCCAGATGAACCTCCAGATGCGCTGGACAGTTGATTACAGGTACGTTTGAAAGTTTTTCCGTTAAATCATAAAAAACATAAAATTAATAAAAACCATACCATACCATACATGGGTGTCATCACCAATGGGAACACTAGCGGCAATGTTCCTACCAGTTTTCGGTCACCATTGATATGGCTCCATGTTAAAGAACACGCGCGCTACTGTTCCTGCTAATGTTGTTTGAGATCGTGGCGACGACATTACGACAAGTATAATACCAAACCACAAAAGCCAATAAGCGAGCACTTATATTTGTAACAGTTGAATGCAGATATGCAAATTGCATGCAAATTTTGAATACATCACGAATGCTTATCATTATGGGATCTTACTAAGCAATGGCTGAACGTTATGCTCATCTGAGTAATAACATGTGAGGTTTTCTATTGCTGTTTCGGAATAACGAGCTCACATGGAATGTGGTGTATAATATATGTAACAGTACGTATAAGAAATCAGTGTAGATGCAAACAAACTAGTGTTGATGCAAACGTCCTGGTGGGTTCAGTGTAGAATGCATACGTACTAGTACAGTTGTAAACGTCCTAGGACGGATGCATCTGTATGACGGTCAGTATAGTTGCATACATACTGGGCTGTCCAGTAGTTTGGCATCAAATACTACAGTTTTTTTTTACTTGTTAAAAAGTTTTTGCTCCTGGCGGAACGTAAAGTGCAAATTGCGTGCAAAAAACGCAATGCACGTGATTAATCAATACGGGACATTTCTTGTTTCCTGTCACTATTGTTCAGTTTTAGCACGAAGTGTCCTTTCTGTGGAGTTTGAAAAATGACCCTAAAAAATGGGCAAAATGCCCCTCTGCTATTTATTTAGATTAACACAAATGAATCATCTGGAGATACGGACGCGTTAGAAATATAATAAAACCTGAGGAGAAACTTCAAGAAAGAAGTTCCAGGGTATCTCCAAAAGAATTTGGCTCATGCATGGCTTTAAAAAAAAAGTAATGAGATAGGTGTGCTCTCCGTTTTCCCAGCCGCCTCCTGGAGGGGGGGGTGAGGGGAAGAAGCCGTGTGACGGGCAGCGGTGGTCTGAGATCAAGTGATCATCCATTGGTTCGATTGTAGCACGTAGGTTACAGGGCAGATGTACTTGGCCATGCTGAAACGGTTTCTTTGGCCTAAGGTTCGCTATCAACGAGACCTATGGTTTCAGCAAGATATAGCGTACCGCAACACATGAAAGCCAGAGATTGGCTGATGGAGGCATTTGAAGGACGAGTGATTAGCAGACTGACCCCGCGCGCCTGACCGGAGAAATAGACAGACTTGTCCAGGTTGGATTACTGGTTTTGGGGTTTAGCCATGCCAGAGGTTTTTACGAAGACAAACTGAAAACCCTGGCGAACCTGAAAAGGGTGGTAAGCGCCTTCGCAGGGGTCTGACAAGGAAAGTCTAAGACCACCCTGAAGATGCGCGATAAAGACGATGGAGGAGTAACTCTCGAACTCGGTAAGCAATGATGAGGCTGTTACTCTAAGTGTGGTGCATGGAATGGAAATGTCCAGAACGGCTGCAATCCAATAATACATCATACACATGCGTCTCACGCTCTCACATCTTCAAGTGGTTGCTCAGGACCTATTACTTTTTAAACAAGTAACCAAAAATCACCTGTAGTACAGTTGCAAACGTATGAATGGCTAAAATAGGAAATTATCTCTGAATGAAATATCTCTGTATGTACAAACATTTTTTATAGAAATCAGACAAATTGATCACATGTCATTTATTTTTGCAGTTCAGGCTGTGATGGCAATTGCTTGAGCAGGAGACCCCGTTCTTTACACACTTGCAGCGTTTGGTGCAGGCCTTAGAACAGCGTGCCGGGCATAAACTTTAGAGAGATCTGCAAATGGTAACTGAGCGCTTTGCACCTCACAGTCGCAGTCCCTGAAGAAGGAATACTTCGGAACATTCATCAGGGACTTCCTGCGACTTGTGATGTGCTTGACATTGCAAGGGTTCGATCTGATTCCGGAGTAGCGGCCCTCTAAGCGTCGCGTTGCGTTAGATGGCTTGTATGAGCCGACATTCACATGTCAAACGAAAAAAGGGTCACAGTGGTTTGTTTATGTCACTACTGTGTTTGTATTCCAATACGCGTTTTCACGATGGATTATTTTCGCGAAATGTTTTAAAACATTTTAAAATGTTTTAAAATGTTTTAGAGGTAGCCGTTTTTTAACGATAGACTAATTTTGCGAGAAAAAAATATGTTTTTTAACACTTGCCTACTGGACGGTAGGGGAGGTCAAAACATTTTTCGCCCACAACACTCACGCCATCCATCGTGAAAATGGCTAACTATAAAATTAAAAAAAATAATGTTTTTAAAACAAATTTTCGCGCCACCAAATACATATATCATCGTAGAAACGGCTAATATGTATTTTTTATGTTGAGGGGTGGAATCCAACTTCTTAGTTGAGGGGGAGGGGATTTTTGTCGACGCGGGATGGGAAAGGCGCGTTTTTATTTCGTGAATCGCAAGATGTGCGCTGTTTTTTATCGATATCAGATGGAGCAGCGAGGAGAAGCGTCTAAGACGTGGTAATTTATTAGAACGGAGTAGTGCGCGATAATGAAGAGATGTTGTTTGTAAGAACAAATCGTTGTTAAACGGTCTGGGTAGCAATATTATCTTGAACTTGGAATGTATTCACCTTTGATGCCTACGGTTGAACACAGCGGGGGGACAGCTACAAATTTATTGGTCCTACCATGTTTTTTAATCAATTTTGTCTAGTTCCAGCACGAAACAAAACTGTTAAAAGCTGCCCCTACCGCCATTTGTGAACTATCGTGCAACCCCTACTTGATGTCGATTAACGACACGCTGCCGTTGAGAATAAAACATGTTTTTCAAAAAGGTTGCGGCTTTATTGACCTATCAGAGAATGTAATGTAAAGGGAGATATCGAAAAATACGTCTATGACAAAATAACTGAAATGTCAGCAGGCTTATAAAGGCGTATAAAATTGACAATAAGTCATTTTCGATGAAGGTCAAGGAATGATACGAGTAAAAATGCGAATTTTTCTGTATGTCTTGGTGCCTCAATGATGTGAAAACTGTGAAAACTCGCGAACGAATCGTCGAAGCACTCTAGCGGCGACGAAATGTCCGTAGTAATGACGAGTTCCTGCATCATTGAGTACAAAGGAAATATGAAAAATCGTATTTTACTCGTACTTATTCCTTAACCTACATGAAAATGAATTGATTGTCTAAGTTTTATACGCCTTTATATAAGCAGCTGCTGATATTTTAAATTAATTTTTAGTCATAGACTAATTTTTCGATATCTCCCTTTACTCTGATAAGTCAGTAAACCCGCAACCTTTTTGAAAGACATGTGTTATTCTCAACGGTGGCGTGTCGTTAATCAAGTAGGGGTTGCACCATAGCTCACAAATGGCGGTAGGGAGCAGCTTTCAACAATATTGTTTCGTGCTAGGTTACTAGGACAAAATCGTATTAATAAACATGGCAGGACTAGACGACATTGGTAGGCCGTCCCACCGCTGTGTCCAAGCCCGTGACATCAAAGGTGAATACATTCAAGTTTAAGGATATAGGCTACCCCAGGACCGATTTGTTCTTACAAACGACATCTCTTCCTACGCGCACTACCCCGCTTGCTAATAAATACCACGTCATTAACGCTCCTCCTCGCCTGCTCCAGTCATATAAAAAACGCACCACATCTTGCGATCCACGAAAAACAACGCGCATTTCCCAGTCCCGGTCGACAAAACTCCCCTCCCCTCAACCAAGAAGCTGGATCCACCCATCAACACAAAAAATACATATTAGCCGGTTTCACGATGGATTATTTTGCGCGAAATGTTTAAAACATTTTACAGTGTTTAAAATGTTTTAGTATTAGCCGATTTCACGATGGACTAATTTGCGAAAAATGTTTTAACCCTTGCCCTACGAGTGACCCACCAGCCCTACGTGGGGCGATTTTTTTTCTCGCAAATAAGTTCATCGTGAAAACGGCTACTACCTAAACATTTTACAACATTTTAAAATGTTTTTAAACATTTCGCGCAAACATAATTCATGATGTAAAGCGGCTTAATTGATAACAAACACAGTAATGAATAACAATCACATGACTCTTTTTTTTCGTTGAAATGTGGATGGCGCCTCATACAAGCTGGAGTGTGACGCGCCGACGTTTAAAAGGGCCACTACTCCGGAATCAGATCGACCCTTGCAATGTCAGCAGCATACAAGTCGAGGCAAGTCCCTGGTGAGAGTAACTGAGGGAGGTGCAGGGCTCAGTCGGTGGCAAAAGGCAATTTTTTAGCGTACCTTGTTATAGGCCTGCACCAAACGCTGCGTGTAAAGGAACGGGCTCTCTGCTCAAAGTAAATGCATCACAGCTGAGCTACAAAAATTAATGACAATGCGATCAGTTGTCTTTTTCTATAAGGATGTTTGTTCATACAAGCATTCAGAGATATTTCTAATTTCGAAATTAGTAGTTTGCATCTGTAATAGTATTGAATGCAAACGTACTGACAGCCAGTATGTATGCAACTATACTGACCGGTCAGTAAGATGCATCCGTCCTAGGACGTTTACAAACTGTACTAGTAGTATGCATCTACACTGACCCACCAGGACGTTTTTGCATCAACACTAGTTTGTTTGCATCTACACTGATTTCTTATACGTACTGTAACATATATATTTCCAATTATGTGCTCCTATTTGTCTTGATATGGATATTAAAGTAATTATATTTTTAATCAAATGTAGTACATTATGTTAAAATTTAATTATGTAATTATAGTCAATGTTTTCTAAAATAAGTACCGTAGTGCTATACTATTTGATAAACATATCAAGAAGAAGACAAATCAAAAGAGCTCATACTCTCTTTTAATTTTTAGCTCATACTATTTCGAGCCCATCCTCTCCTCAGGTCTGACAACGTTTTTCATACTTAAGGAGAGAACGCCCCAAATTACTGTTGTCTCATTTTATTTGTCTTCTTGTTACTAACTTCTTCGACTTTTTTATATCAAATAGTTGGTATAAAGTTATGTTTTTATCAATCTTCTTTTGCATCATGAGCCTAAAAAAGCGCAACCTTACGTTATTTTGTCAGGAAACCATGTGAAGGCACTAGGCAATGACGTGCATTTTCAGCACTCAGGTTATTGTGGTCGATATCGGGCAGATATTTCAATTCTGAAGCAGATTTTGACAGGGACAAATCCAAGTTGGGTGATCGATTTCCAAAATTATGACAGAAACCGACCGAAACTGGATAATAAAGAACATTTTAAGCAGCTTTGGCTCATGCAAGGCTGCCTTAAATCAGTCCATAGTGCACAACCAAACGAAATAATACGAGTTTGTGTAGGAGTGTCGGACTTGTATCGGGGAATTATGTCAGAGATTTATCCCCTTCCCAAAAAACTACATTTTTTTGTCGTTTTGAGCCCGTCGATGGAGAACTGTCGCATTCCGAAAGTCGAACTTTGAGTAAAACACGCATCTACTCAAAGTTTTGTTTTAACACGCATTAATTCAAAATTAGATTTAAACACGTAACTTAAAAAGACACAGTTGCTGCATATGAGTGTTGAGTAACCACTATAGTGCCTAGCGGCTAGGTAATAGGTCCATTGTAAGAGTGCTAACAAACCAGGCTACACTGCACTGTGCCGTGATGCACTTTCTTGTAGATGTAAGCTCAACGCACTTTTATTTCGGCCAAACACTCACTTGAAAATCAAGGACTTTTCTCATTCGCACACCATCTACAAGCATTCATAGCACACACACAACGATTTAACACCCAACAGTAACACAAGCACTTCACAAACACTAGCCCGACTGTTGCCGCCCGGGGTCTGGCCGCCTGACGCCTGCGTTTCCCCTGGAT